>JAUMHI010000040.1:25293121-25305508 GCA_032359435.1 Enteromius unitaeniatus
GTTTTTCCACTTCAATTTTGAGTGTGACTCCAAATCCAGACCTCCATGGGTTAATAAATTTGATTTCCATTGATAATGTGCTCACAACTAATGATTTAGTAGCACATTTAACTATGTAAAGAACAAAGTATTTAATAAGACTATTTCTTTCATTCAGATCTAGGATGTGTTATTTTAGTGTTCCCTTTATTTTTTGAGCAGTGAATATATATATATTGTATTTCAGAACAATGTGAGTTGCGTACCATGCAAAACTCAATCACAAAATGCTAGATTGTTATCAGTTGCCAGGATGTTGTTATACAGTTTATAGTGGTTTTGCAGTGGTAGCATGAGCTCATTCCAAGGTATTCTCTGATCTTTGATAATCATTTTTTATATTCTTGTGAATTATTCAGAATGCAACAATGTAGACGCCTCATCCAAGCAAAGTCCATCATTAAGGTTCCTTTCACATATCTTGAATCTTTTTCCAACCTCCTCATGCAAGAAAAGGCCATTCTGGAGGGGTTACTATGACAACCAAATATTTAAATAAGTCTCTTCACAAGAAAAATATTTTTGTGCTTTTCATTGTGGTGACAATTCATCACCAGCTTTGGATGGACAAAAAGCAAACACAGTTGCTTATCTGTATAAATCACTGTGTTTGTGTTTGCTTCGCTCACTCTCTGGTCAGCTGTCCAGCACAAGTGGTGGACGATACTTTGGATTAGATCGTTCGGCTTTGGACTTTCTCAAATCTTGGATCTTCATGTTGTTTAGCTGTAAGTCACAGAGATAATTGTTTGTTTTCTAAAGAATCTGTCTTTGTTTTGCCAATAAGATGATCTTAATCACAAAGAATTAAAACATACAAGTGGATGAATTTGCTTTCCAAGTGCAAAATCAAGCCTTAAACTTGTAGGATACAGAGTGGAATGATAATGAATCAGCACAAAATATGACCTGCAGTTAATCTTTGGCTTTACAACAAGTTTTGTTCTTAATATGATGCATTTGCAGATATATGCAGAGATAGAGAAACTGCTTGTGATGCTTTCATTTGTTGCTTTGGATATACATTATATACAAGTTTTTTTGTACAATTCATACCATTTTGGAACCGCATGAGGGTTTCATTTTTTTAATTAACCATTCTTTTAGAATACATAGAGTCTTGGATAATTACTTTTAGGATTGAAGGAAATAAGTATAGACAAATGAGACTCCAGGGTCACATTAAACTTGTGCAGACCAAGTCAGTATTACCCATAAGACCGTTCGCCACACCACAAAAACCTGGTGACTCAGCACAGATTTCCACCACGGTATGGCAGACATCTTTCATCCAGAGCCATGCTGCAGTTAAGTTGTCTGACTTGGTTTGGCATGGAAGCGAATCTTTACTCACATCTTGAACTTTTACAATTTTTTATTTGGCTGTAAATCAGTGAGTTAATTATTTGTTTCCTTGAGGCTGTTCTATTCCGCCATTTATGACCTGTTCAGTCCATCTCTATTAAGCATTGTGTTCAGGCAGGCTTCTTAAAGACAGACATGCTTCTTACTTGGATTGTTAACACCAACAGAAATTTGACATGAATGCTAATGTTTGTGCAGTAATTGCCATTGCTTACTTTATCATTAGTGCATTTTACCTGTTTGTATCATTCTGATTGTTAATTATGATTTTTTTTTTACTTGAAAGTGCTTTGAAAGGTGCTTGACTAATACTGAATTTACCTTGCTGTTCAATTTTTTTTTAATTGTAATTAGTGGTATTTGTTAAAGCAGTGCATGAAGGATATTTACATTTGACCTTACAGACAATACAATGGAAAATTCTACATTCTCACTCTTTTCTGTATTCCTGAGGAAGGATATCATTAGTGAATTGTACGTGATGTAACTGTAATCTTGATCAGTATTGTACATCCTAACTGTCAGCTCTCTGACCTCTTTCGATTGGCTGATTACTCTGTATTAATATTGATTGCAGGCCGTCCAGTATCTGTGTCAGGCTGACATTGAACCATCCACACTGAACACTAGTGTATGTTAAACTCTGGCTTCAGTGACTTGAAGAATGGATGCTTTTCCTTTGCATCTGTTTGTGAGCTGATCATCCGGACACACAAGCCAGTAAGCATTGTTTGTAAACTTTTCCGTTACCAATGTTTTTACTGTATATATACAAATGTGAACTAACCTGATGACAACAGTGATGCAGAGCATGCAGATATATCTCATCACATCACACTTTAGGAATTCACATTAAACACCTGTATTTACATTTTCTGTGCAGAAAGCTGAAGTCAGTAACCTTGTTGAACATGATCAGCCAAAATATAATTTTGCATTGACTGCATTGATTGCTCGAAAGTGCTGGAAAAGTGCTTGACTAATCCTGATATTACTTTACTGTATAATTTGTTGTGTTTGTTAAAGCAGTGAATCTCTTTTGCTGTTAGATTAGATTTGAACAAAGTACTTACTCCCTACTATGTTCTGGGATGGCTAGCTTGGTTATAATATAAAAATAATTAAAACAAAAGTGAATGTTGTGTATAGGCTATCATCAGGTTGTAATAAAAAAGGCTCTGTGCAATTTTGTTGGGAAGTTTATGGCTAAAAATAACCATTAGAGAACATTCTGTAAAGGTTCTCTTTAGGCTGTCACAAAAAACACTCTGCAATGTTCTGGGAGGTTTTTAATTGTCTTTAGAGAATGCTCCGGGATGGTTCATTTTTGGTTACAAAAACATAGAGAACATTATCTGAGCAAGAAGAAGAAGAAGCATATACTTCTGTGGGATAGTCCTTAGATGTTGTACTTACACAAAACAAAACTGGAACAGTTACAGTTTGCAATTATGTAGGCTGCTACTGTTAAATTAGAATTACAGAATATTGCACAGACATAATCTAGTTAAAATAAAGCGCATCAAGATGGCATTTAAGTGTAAGTATCTGTGTAACAGACTCAATCTGTAACATTTGTGTAACAGTTGCTGTCTGTTACATCTACATAATTGCAAACTGTAAGTACAGGGTGTTTCATAACTTGGTTACATGTCAAGTACATTTTATTTCATGTAAGTACAACGGCTACTATTAAGTACCAAATTAGGCAATTACTTAGTATTATGACACCTGAAAAGAAAGTGTTACCAAGATATGAAAGCTGCCTGTCATGGTTCTAGGTTGTTGTTGGTGTTTGCTAGGGTCCTACACTCTCAAGTCTCTGATATTCTGTTTTCTTGACATGGCACACACTTAGAGGTATAATTTATAGCAAAAGCAAATCTTAATACTTACAGTTGGCAAGCATTTTGCGAGGATATCATGAGTTTGAGTCTGGTTTGACAGGATGCTGGAAGCAGTGAGGAGACACCAGCTGGTTCTTGTGTTGGATCTGGTCATCCAAATGGCTTCTGTCTTCCTGTTAATCTGTTGTTGTTGTTTCTGTTTGGGATAATTTATGTTCACTTGTGTTCAGGGGGATGGAGCAAAACACATATCTTGTGATAGTTTCCTCTTAGGATATCTATATAGACTTTCTGATGTTTCTAACATGTTCTTGTAAGTCGCCTGCATTTAACAGACGCTTAAAGTACGCAACCTGAGAAGAAGAGTCAGTAATATCATTTCCACCCTTTAAACTACTGTATTATGATCTTGGAAGAGTTGAGAAAGTCATGTTCCTTCTATCTTTTTTCTCAAACCATAGCTCTTCTCAGAGGTTTGTTCGAGTGGGAGATTTAGCAGACGATGACTTGAGTTTTGCTTCTCACAAGATGGTGATGTCCTTCCACTTCCATTGGAGTCGTAGACTTTTGGCATACATTCTCCACGCCTGCAAGGGAAAATGACTACTGACTAATGTATTTGATTCTGTGCCATTCACCACAGTCTTATGCATTAGAATGTGATTGAGCAGTTGTCATGGAGATGCAGACATGTTTTGGTGTAGTGCTAGTATAGAGACAAAGAGAGGAGAAGTTAATGGCACTAGTTAGTCAAATACAGTCAGTGCGTAACCTTTCTCACCATGATGGTTTAGTGTCTGGTTGAATGATACTGAGCACCTTCTATATATGTTTTTATTTAAAAGCTGCTTGTGATGGGCTTTGGGTCATCCTTTCACTTTCTTATCACCATCGGCATTTGGTGCTAATCAGTTTATTTCAAAGACACAAAACAGATTTCAGTACTTTAATAGGTTGGTATATTAACATTATATCAGTTAATGAAATAACAGTATGTAACTGTAAATTTAACTTAAAACTGTAAAACCAAAAACGTTTTTTTCCATATTTTTTTACAATAGAATTCTGGCAACCACAGCTGCTAGTTTTTCACTATAATTTTTTTTACAGTTTACCATATTTGATGCACCTAAATTAACATGAAAACCAAAACTGAAAAAGCTGTTCTAGATAATCTTCTACTGTACATGGCTTCTGTTGTCTGATGTATATTTTTTGAGCAAGAAAAAGGTCTTTTGGTACAATTTTGGTACTCTTTACAATTCATGTGCCATTTTGTTATGAAATCTTTACCAAAGTAAACATTAGAATGACTTTTATATTGTTTATAATATTTCAAGCTGAACATTACTGGACTAATCTCAATTGATTATCTACATTTAAATCTTGTTAAAAAAATCCTGTTCGGAAATGAGTATCAAATATTATCTCAATCATCATTGTATTTCATTGCTTTATATGTTTTGGATCGACAAAGCTTTGATCATAAAACTAATCATTTTAATATCATCTTATTAAGACACATTATCGGAGATAAAGAATGATGACTGATATTTATATGCTCTAATCTTATCTAATTGGTTTACATAACAAGCTCTCTGAATTCTCAGAACCTTACTTTTTTTAAATATAAGTACCAGAATTTGCACCAATTGCATAGTTTTGCTCAGTTTGGACATTTAAATAAAGCTGATGTGTTTTTCTTTCTCCTGTTTGAACTTGGATTTTTCTTTGGTTTTCCGTCACTTAACTAGAAAAGGTAGGTCAGTAATGGGATTTGCTGTTGAAGGTCAAAGTGAGATAAGAAACAGACCTAAATAATAATAAAACACTGGAACTTAAGGTCATGACCTCATGTGTAACTCTTCAGCTCAGTTTGACAGTGAAGGTCATAGGTCACTGCTGTTCGTCACTTGGATGTATGAATGGCTTTGTGTGAAATTTTTGAAAAGCCCATAAAAAGTGTTTTTTGTTTTTTTTAATTGAAAGGCATTCTGTCAACTCAAACAGTAGAGGATGTCACTAGAAGTATCAAGATCATGGACTTGATTCCCAAAATTGCATGAACTTGTGAACTGATAAAATGCACAAAATGCATGCTTTTAATAAAAGCATGTGCCAAATGTGTAAATGTAAATGGCTTTGTTTCAAATTACAAACGGCTTCATTGTATTGATGTAAAATGTAATGGCAGGTTAAGCAAGCATTTTGTGAGTTGTTAACTCACTCAAACTGAGATGTTAATTTGATTCAGTTGGCTGCTTAAATTGAGCTGCAGGTTTCTGACACCAAGTTTAATGCTGAATATGATTGTAACATGCAGTTTAACATCCTGCCTAAAAGTTAAAATTCTCTGTCTCATTTAGAAAGTTAATGAGGCACATTTACTAAATGATCTAAGCAGGGGCAATATTTCTTTCAGCTATTGTAGGGACTAATTAAACGATACAACTTCTTAATGCAAGAAAGTTAATTTTGGTTTAATAATAGAAATCCTGCAAATGTAAATGCATGTGGCCTGTAGATGCACAAATGCATTAGTGGAAAGCGAATATATTGACTTACGGTAGCAGAACAGATGTTGTTTAGACTGCGAAGCAGCTGCAGACAGTGAGTGTTAACAGACTTTTAGCTTTACAAGCCACTTGCATCTCTTTTGCTAACAAAGGCCTTCAGTGATCTTCGAAAGAAAAACGCTTGCTGTTGCTTATACTTATGGGTGGGGGTTTGTTTAAATCATTCACACTAAGTATCAAACTTTGTTTAACTTTCCTACACCATTTGTGCTCCATACAAGAATGATTCATTCCTCAAATCACTTTTCTTGTTGAGGAGAGTGTGCTGTTACTTTAGTGAACAGACGGGTACTTTACCTGAACAAATAATAATTAAATGGTGATTGAGTAATATACTGTAAATAACAGAATATCACAGAGATTTTAGGGTGAACTGATTTGACACTGACTGAAAACACAAATTATATGTGGAAAATGGGGTGAATTTTGTTGTTGACTATATAAGCAGCCGTGTTCTTTTACCTATTAACTAAGAAGAAAAACAGTTCAAAACAAAATGCTTTGAACATGACGGGAGGGTTAGTGCTGTTTGCTTTCATTGCATTTCATACATCAGCACATTGATCACTGTTCTGTTTTCATAAATATTTATGCTGACATCAGTGCAGTGTTTTCTGTCAAATCTTTCCTCAGTGAATAGGTATGCAAATGACAGCCTAATCTAAATACAAACCGATGTCCTTTGTCTGATAAACAGCTTGAGTTCAGCCAAAGATGTTGTGTTTTCAGAGCTGTTTGTCTTACAGGAGATGAATCAAACAGGGACGTGAAACTTTAGAGTTTACCGATCCAATAATCAAGCAGACAGAGCTTCAATGGATTTTACCGACACAGTTTCACTTCTACTGTGATATCTTTAGAATATCTTGTTATGACTTTAAAACAATATTAATATGCTGGGATATTTGAAAACCATGCTTAGCATTGCACATATCCACCTTCATATCTATGTGTTTTTATAGACAGTTTGTTCGGTAGCTCACGGAATACAGAGATGTACTTGGAGCTCTGGTTCAATCAAGTAAAACTAAACAAAACAGTTCAAATCTGTGTAAAAGGAAGTTGAATGACACGGTTATGTCAACAAATTTATTTTTGTATCAGTTTTGCATTTGTTAACATTATCGTGTAGGCTTTTGGTTAGATTTGGTGTAGGGCATATTTCCAACATGATAGAGCATTAACTTTTAGCGATAGTCCACAGATATTTAAATTCTGAACCGCTGCAATACATACATAAATACATCATCATAATAAAAATGTACCAGGAATCACATATTTTTCTTTAAAAATGTGACGAAATGTGCAGTAAGGCACATAAAAACGGTGTTGCACAAAAAGTGCGCAGAGGTACATATTTTTATGAGACTAGGTTGGACATATTAAATGTTTTTTTTTTTATAATCATTTAGAATAATGCAAACTAAATACAATTTTTAGAATGCTATCTATGGACAGATAAAAATTAGAAAACCAGAAATAAAACTCTAAAGTTTGCTTAAAATGTACTTGCTATCAGGCCATCCAAGATTTAGATGAGTTTGTTTCTTCATCGGATTTGGAAAGATCTAGCATTCCATCACTTGTTCTCCAATGGATCCATTGCAGTGAATGGGTGCCATCAGAGTGAGAATCCAAACAGCTGATAAAAACATCACAATAACCCACAAGTAATTCACATCATTCAACTCCATTGTGAAGCCAGCAGGTGTTTGTTTGAAAGAATCAGATCCATCAAGACATTATAACTTCAAACCGTTGCTGATGTGCACATATAATACATAACATTGATTTCTGTAGTGCAAACGTATCATCTGAATCAAGAGAGAAATGTCCAAAGATTAAGCACTGTTCAAAAAATATATATATATATATATTGGTGTAAGAGGACAAAAGGGGATGGACATTTTGACTTGAGAAATAGTTGTTATTGATTGTGGACTCGTATTTTAGCCAGGAGTGATGGTTTAACTTTAAATGTTTTAATGATGGATTTGTTTCTTACAAACATGCAGATTTTCACTTCACAAGACATTAATTTGATGGACTCGAGTGGTGTCGGATTTTTATCAGCTCGCAATCTGAAGGCACCCATTCACTGCTGAGGATGCATTGGTGAGCAATGTATTTAATACTACATTTCTCCATATCTCTTCTGATAAAGAAACATCTATCTAAAGTCATCTATATCTTAAATAGAGTAAATTGTAAAAAATAGGGTGAGTGAACTGTCAGTGAATTTTGAGCAAATTTTTAGATAAGTAACCCTGTTGTAATGGCTGTATTTTTTCCATGGTGATGCACTGATGTAATTTACATTGACAGACGTCTCTTTGGAGAAGCTTGATCTTAAGGCTCAGAGGCCATTTGAATCCTCATGAAATTGCAATGATGGAAACAACCACAGGACTTCTAGGATGCATGTGCAAAATGATTCAAATGTGCAGGTGAATGTTTTCTCCAGGATGAGTTTGGCAGGTTGGTAGGAATGAATCGTTTTGCTGCTCTATTAATCTCGCTTTGTTTCTGGAAACTTACTGCTGGCAATAGAAAACTCTGTTTTGCTTTGCTTCTGGATGTGCTACAATCAATCCCGGCCTTTTCCAGCATGTCCAAAAAAAGCAATTACATAAAAAAATCAGAAATGCTGACAAATGAATGACTATGAATCTTTATGAAAACACAGACCCAACTAGTCTAACAGAGTCATATGAATACTGAACGATATTGTTGATTTGTTAAGTGCTTCAGAAAGAGTAAATTAGAATATTTAGCTGTTTTTTCACCAGTGTTAGTTATTCTATACCGACGTTAGTAGCTCATGCTATTATGAATTTAAAGATGAATATTTAGTGACTGGATTGAACTAATTTAAAACCGATGCACATACAGTATTATCTTTGCAATGCACTAAGAATATCGAGATCTCTTCAGGTCATACAAAACTATGTAAAAATGTAACTTGTTGTTGCTTATTTGTAATTTACTGAATCTAAATCTGTTTTGTGTTCTTTCCGGCCAATTTACAAATCACTCAACAATGTGATATTATAAAAATGTTGCTGTTGAGATACAATATTAGTATTCACAGTGCATGCTTTGTTGGTCAGTCATTTCACTGCTGGTGACTGAATTAACAAAGAGGGAATGGAAAGATAAAAATGGTGCAGTAGCTATGGTACTGCATTGCTTATAAAAAGGGAGAGAGAAATGACTTGAACTATATTAATCTGCTCGAAAAAATAAAGGGAACACTAAAATAACATCCTAGATCTGAATGAAGAAATAGTCTTATTAAATACTATTTTTACACAGTTGAATGTGCTGAAAACAAAATTACACAAAAAATTATCAATGGAAATCAAATGTATTTACCCATGGAGGTCTGGATATTGAGTGACACTCAAAACTGAAGTGGAAAAATATACTACAGGCTGATCCAACTTTGATGAAATGTCCTTAAAAAAAAAGTCAGAACAAGGCTCAGTAGTGTGTGTGGCCCCCACGTGCCTGTATGACCTCCCTACAACGCCTGGGCATGCTCCTGACGAGGTGGAGGATGGTCTCTCCAGCATCCGCCAACTCATGGACAGTCTGTGGTGCAATGTGGTGTTGGTGGATGGAGTGAGACATGCTCTCCCAGATGTGCTCAGGTCTGGGGAAGTGAGCGGCCAGTCCATAGCATAAATGCCTTCATCTTGCAGGAACTGCTGACACACTCCAGCCGCAGGTCTAGCATTGTCTTGCATTAGGAGGAACCCAAGCCCAACTGCACCGGCATATGGTCTCACAAGGGCTCTGAGGATCTCATTTCGGTACCTAATGGCAGTCAGACTATCTCTGGCGAGCACATGGAGGGCTGTGTGGCCCTCCGAAGAAATGCCACCCCACACCATTACTGACCCACAGCCGGATAAGGGCGGACGAAATGAGTTTCCTCCGCAGGGTGTCTGGGAGCTCCCTTAGAGATAGGGTGAGGAGTTCGGTCACTCAGGGGGAGCTCAGAATAGATCCGCTACTCCTCCACATGGAGAAAGGCCAGCTGAGGTGGCTTGGGCATCTGTTCCGGATGCATCCTGGACACCTCCCTTGGGAGGTGTTCCGGGCTTATCCCACCAGTAGGAGGCCGCGGGGACCACCTAGGACACACTGGAAGGACTATGTCTCTCGGCTGGCCTGGGAATGCCTCTGTGTTTCCCCGGAAGAGCTGGAGGAAGTGTCTGGGTAGAGGAAAGTCTGGGCATCCCTGCTTAGACTGCTGCCCCCATGACCCAGGGAAGAAGATGGATGGATTGATGGAGAAACAAAATTTTAATGAGTTCAGCTTCTGAAAGAAGAAGATCCAAAAATAATTCTATTAATAATAATGTTGGTCACGGCGCCTTTAGCCCTAACAGCAGGGGTGCTTTTTTGTCCCTAATACCATACTTTTACATATTCTTTCATTATCTCAAAAACTGTGGCTTTAATTATATTAAACAAAACAGAAAATCACAAAGATGACATTTGTCTCAAAATACTGTATATACATTACTTTAATCAATTCTCATTTGCTACTTAATTATACAACATTTAAAAATAATAATAATTATATCAAGCAAGCACAAAATCAACTTTGGCTGCAGCATGTCAATGATCAGAGAAATATACACTTGAATCTTAAAAAACGGTTTATTTGGAAAGTGAAACGCCATGGGTTTGTGCCATCTAGTGGTTTAGATTCTTAAAATGCTATTGTGAGTAGGATTATTTCTTCTGCATCTCATCAAACACCACCGTTGTTAATTCCAAAACGTCATTTTAAACCTAATGGAGGCTTGAGCCATTAATAGCAGATTAATTCAGTTAATAATTAAGTTCTGAGTGTGTGTATGAGTGAGAGAGAGAGATGGCGTGTGAATAACCTCAGAGTCTGCCAATCAGAATCAAGCATTCATGTGCCCCATATATATATATATATGTGTGTGTGTGTGACCCTGGACTTTAATTTATCTTACTTGTGGTTTCAGACACAGGTGTGATTTCTCACTTTTCTTTCTCTTATATTCATGCATACTGTTCCAAAGAAAACCCTTAAGTCATTTCCATATGTATTCAAATGTATTGTAAATTGTTGGCTGCCTGTATTCGCTTTAGTCCACAGCCCACTGGTAGTTCCATTTAGGGTAGCATGACAGACAAATCTTTAAGCCCGCTGTCATGTGGGAATGACAGAATGAATGGCCCTCTTACTGTAGCATGTAAACCAGATGCTTCAGATGACTGAGTATTATATCCTTGTATGACGAAAAGGAGCATTGGAAGCACAGCAGTTTCTATGACAATAATAATAGTGTACGCAGCTCGTCAGAGGCCTTTCGGGAACCAGAAATGTTTCGGTGGAAAAAAGACTCCTTATGGCCCTTCTGTGTCGTTTTCTGTTATGTAATCTGACCCTAAATCCTTGAAGAAACTTCAGCGAAAACTTTGGAGGAGATGTCAGAGATCTAGCCGTTCATTTCCATCGAATGTCGAGCATCCAAATAATGACTCAGATTTGCAGCCAAACAAAACGTAAAAAGCTGTCATTGAACGTTTGGCTCCACAATCGGAAAAGCGCTCACATCTGTTTTTTTCAGGCTAGTATTGTTAAATGACCCCAAAACAAGAAGTCAAAACAATATTTAAAAGGTTTAGTGTCGACATTATTGAAATACATAACCATATATTCATCAGAATTGAGTTTAGCGGTACTTTTTCATTGCGTTGTCCTCTTCTTTTGGAAAGGAGTAAATAATTTATTTTAGAAATCGATTTATATTCATATTGCACACAGAACCATGGTCAGTTGCAGCTGTTTTTTGTCTTTTTTTTTTGTAAAAACAACAGGTTTGTAAGTAGTAAGTACTTCAATGTAGTAGTTAAAATATTTTCTCATATCCCAATTAAGGTACGGTATTTACAGCTTAAGTCACAAACTAAAAATATGAGGACAATTACTAAAATTCATAAATTAATAATTAATAAATGTTGAAAAGTCACCATTGACTTACATAGTATGCAACAAAATACTATGGAATTCATTGGTGTCCCAAAACTAAAACAGGCTGTATTCATGTAGTAGTTTGCCAGGAATTGGCCAGCGCTACATCAACTAAAATATTTCTAAAGCATTTGTAATCATAACAGAATTGCTGTTTATCTTGTTTATGTGTTTTTTGCCAGATCCAGTATATTGAACCTGAAGTCATTCTCAAGAACATCTTGGGTGGTGCTACTGCTTATGTGATGGTGGTCCAGAACATGATGGGTGATTTAGGACCGCCACTTAGAAGTACTGGACCACAGGGATGAGAGCTATGACGTTATATACCATACAATGATAGGAATGTGTCAGCCAGTACAGATATCGCTACAGTGTTTAATCATTTGCTATATACTCTGCTGTTCAGAAGATAGGGTTATTTTTTTTATGTTTTTGAAAGAAGTCTCTTATGCTCATATATATATATATATTTACATTTACATTTACATTTATTCATTTAGCAGACGCTTTTATCCAAAGCGACTTACAGGTGGGG
>JAUMHI010000040.1:25305608-25322703 GCA_032359435.1 Enteromius unitaeniatus
CTTGAATTTGATGCGAGCTGCAATTGGGAGCCAGTGCAGGGAGATGAAGAGAGGTGTGACATGGGCCCTTTTGGGTTATATATATATATTATATATAATTAATGACAAAATGTATAGTTTGTAGCCCATCTCTACCCATCTCTGTTAAATTGAATGTTTAAATCGAGTTTGGGAACCACAAGGGTGTTTCTGGTCTAACTACCCACACCTTTAACCACAGTTATTTCTTTGTTTATTCATTATCGTCTGAGTAATGAGTTTCTTGGGGAAGGATGGGTTATTTAGTCTGACTTCTGTCAAAGTGCATCCATGATTCATCCATCCAAAATCTCATCCCTGTGAAATACATATGGCTTTCATGAATCTTTCCAGTCACGCTCATGTTTTTGTAACGTGTGAAGAGCTCAGTGGACTCTTGCTCACTCTCAATTGTCCGGTTTCAATTTTTCAGCAGTCAAGGCTGCAGTCTTTTGCGTAACCTTGCTTTGACCTTGTATAATTTATCACTGTCTGGTGCCTTCTCTCCATACGCCCCTTTCAAACCAGGCTCTCCATGGAGAAAACACACAAAAACATCATAAATAAGTCATATTGTATATATTTCTGCATTTGAATGATGTATCAACAAAGCAAGGCATGCAGTTCATATGGCACACTTCATGTACTATGTATAGAATTGGATGTAATTTTGCATGGAAGACCTTTATCCCGTTGAAAGCAAAAATCAGGCATCTATTTAATACGTCAGCTGTTACTCTTAGAGTGCAGTGAGATCATAAGGAGAGCAAATGGTCATTTTTAAAATAACATCCATTTAAGAATAATCTTGCAATGTGTCAATCTGCACAAAGTCAGATATCTCAATATACTGTATATTTTTAATTAAAGTTTAAATGAATTCACCTCAGCTTCACCTCAGAGACTTAAAAGGTTAATTCATGATTCACTGAGCATTCTACTGTTTCTAAAATGTTTCTTCTACATTTCCCTTTAAAATAGAACTGCTCTGATCATTTGCCCGTGGAAACATTTGCATGAGTTTATTTCGAAATCTCAGTTTGAGCCAAAAAAATATTTTAGCGAAATGATGCTCAAGTGTTGTTCTTCATAGCTCCAGAAGTTTTCATATTAAAGAATCAGCATTGTCTCAGATGCTTCATTTAAAATTCCTTTGGATGCATAATATAGACAGAAATTAGTGAATAGCTGATGTATAAAAAAAAAAAAAAATTACGTGACTAGTGAGATTGTTTTGATTGCTGACTCTTGGCAAATCTGAGCACACTTTGAGGCATTGAGATATTTTCTGAATCTGTTATTGTGTGAGAGATTTTTCTTTTAATAGACTGATAATCAAACGACTTTGTCATTTGTGAGATATTCGTAAGAACCAACAGAACATTTTACACATGAATAGTTTCATGAGCGATGCACACAAATTCATTCTGCTCGTCTTTCATGATTGAGCCACTTTGCCATCTAGGAAGAAAAAAAAAATCAATATGATCAAAAGGACAAATGTTCGTTGTGATGGGCTTGAAACCATCTGCTCATGACAATCACACACTTGGTGGTTTTAAAAGTTTCTCAATTATGAAGACAACATTTGTGTTTCTGGCTGTTTTTAAGCCTGATTCCCTGACTCAGACCTCCATCTCAGGCCAGCGAGAGTCAGAGGGTGTGTTTGGATCCGTCTCTCTCCACACGCTGACCGAATCGGAAGGTACCGTGGCTGAAATCCCATATTTGTTCATGTTTATGCTGAGCATGACAGGTCTGCTGTATGTCTGCGGTGTGACGTTTGTTAAATCTCTAGCAGTCTTCAGTGACTCTTTATAGGACATTATTATAATCAACAGACACATTTTATGTGCTTTTAATGGCAAAATAAGCTATTCCACACTGGATTCTTGATTCTTGAATCATATTTGAGCACATTTACCTCATTCTCCATCATAAACGTTTTGGTTACACTGTTGAAAGACATACAGACTTGCACCTCTTATAAAGCCTTGTTTAAATTTGATATACCACATGATATGCATTGTATTCATATTTGAAATAATCTTTGGTTGTGAAGAATCTACAGTATATTCTGAGTGGTCATGTTGAGTTTAAAAAGAGTAACTTAAAGCCTAAATGAAGTCTGAATCAACACCATTCTTAATACACATTTTATTTCAAATGATTCATACACCAGTGCATTTAATGCATATTTTTCATAATCTTCCATCCAAATGTTTTTTTTTTCCTTTTCGGCTTATGAATTCAAAATTAATGTTAGCAAATATCTGAATAGCTGATTAGTTGTCATTTTAGGCTGTTAGGGTCGTGTAACATTTTTTTTTTTGCCAGTAGTTTTAGTGCTATTTAAATAACGGATGGATAGATACATTTGTGGTCAATATCATTTGGCCACAAATTGATTAAATGACAGTAAAGACTTAGATTTTAAAAATAATCAAATTAAATGCTTTTTTGTCCAGATTCTCAGAAAAAAAATTCTTAATTTTTCATCTGAGGATGCAATTTGTAATTTTTCTATTCTATTTAATAGCCTTTAAACACCCTAAATTGTGGAAGGGTGAATTTCAAGAAATGCATAAACCTTGAAGAATCCATTACATTGATCAAAAGTGATGTTACAAAATAAAGGCTTTCTATTCATTTAAAAAAAAAAATTAATGAATAAAAAAATCACGGCTTTCACAACCGTTTTCAACATCGATAATAATTAGAAATGTTTCTTGAGCAGTAAGTCGGCATATTAGAATGATTTCTGGAAGAGTATGTGACACTGAAGCCTGGAGTAATGAAGCTGAAAATTCTGAAATTCACAGAAATTCATTACATTTTACAGTAATCAGAAATACTTATTTTAATGAGTAATAATACTTGACAATATTCACAACAAATACATACTCACTTTAATTCTGCTGTTACAGTTACATTAAAAATCCTTCTAATCTATGTGCCACAAGTTTGTGATCTGAACATCAGGTTACAAGCTACATAAGTGAAAGCACATTTGATTGAGCCTAATTTCCGATCTCTCATCTAACCCATCAATGACCCGCCATGTTCATCCGGAACTCCTCATGTCAGGGTGATTAATAGAAACCTTGTGTCATTTGTGTCCAGATGGGCTCAACAGGTGCTTACTGTTCTGATGTTCTCATTCTGATAAATATTTAGACTATACCTAACTAGGCATATCTTGTTGCATTTCGGATTAATCTTTTTAATCTTTTTACTTCTGTATTGTGATGTATTTTCCTAGTGAAATAGCAGCAAGTTGCTTGTGATGTTTATAATAGCACGCACTGAAGTGTGCATTAAGACAAATTCTGTTGACTGACTTCTTCATGTTGACCTCAGCAGATATTTGTGGCTTTGTGTATATAACACATGTTGTATTGGATCGGTTTTCCTGTGACGGTCTAGTTGGAGAATTTCCATGTTTATTTTAGCTTCTTTAGAAACGATGATATCACTTCCAGACATTTAAGTGCTCCAGCTTTGAAAGGTTAGGAACTGATATGCTGATTATGTTCATGGATTAATGAGAGAAATGAAACCCAAGCGTGTCTTAATTTTTATATTGCTATTAATTAGAAGTGTTTATGGACTGAACTTTATAATGAGGTTATGGTGAGGTCTGTGTGATTATAGTCTCACAGTTAAGTTGTGTAGGATCTTGAAGGTCTCCATCCTCATTCCTTGTTGTGTTTTTGGTAAGACTTTACAATAAGGCTCTCTTTGTTAACATTAGATTAGTTCACATGAACAAGTAATCAAAAATAATTTTTAATATTAGTAATTAAAGTAGCATTTAATAATATTAGTTCATGCTATTTTGATCATTTACTCATTCTCAGTTAATGTTGGTGTCACACCTGTTTTGTTCGCAATTTGTAGTTTTCATAAACTTTTGTTGTGTTTTCATTTCTTGATCCATTTTTGATAGCGTTTATCAATTCTCCTGTGTCCTCATTAGTTGCTCCTCGTCACCTGTCTGTCTCTCATTAGCACCCCTACTTTAGGTCTAGCTTGTTTAGTTGTCCTTTGTCCAGTATTGTGTATGTGAATGTTGCTCCTACGTGAGTCTCCTGCCTATCTTCTGTGGATTTATTAAAGACTGTCTGACTTGATCTTCATCTTTGTCACATGACACATGACGGTTGGTAGCCTACATTAAAGGGGTCGTATGGTGTTGTTAGAAAGAACATGAATTTGTGTATTTGGTTTAATGCAATGTGTTTATGTGATTTAAGGTGCAAAAAACATTATTGTTTCTCCACTTCACTGCTCAAAACTCGCATTTGAATAGTAAGTAGCAGGTTCTTTTAACAAGAAAAAGTAACTTACTTGAAAGTCGTGAGTCAGAAGCACCAGACAGTTAGAATTGCCCCATAGTCTCTGTGCATAGACTGCTCTGTAGCTTTCAGGAGTCAGTTCTCTGTAAATGTGCTAAACACACTCTAATATTTGTGTTAAACTGTTCTGGATTTCTAGTTGGGTCCTCTTTTGGAAGCACAAACAAAGTAGTTTCACTTTCACAACAACACACAGCGTCTCCAGAACATGGCGCCCGCAGCAAAACTACAGCCAGAATAATAGCTCCGCCTTCTTTCTTTGTGTAAACTATACAATAAACCCACTCTGTGATGTAGAAAAGTGGGAGCGTGCTTAAACGAGACTTTAACTTGCCTGTAACTAATCTGTACACCTTGTAACACTCCCAAGAGAAAGAAAATCGCATGATATGATCCCTTTTTATCTCTAATTTTATCTCATACGACCTTAGTGTGTTACTGCACAGTAAGTGCTTCTGTATCTATATTTTGAATTATTTGATTTATTTATTTTTATTCTTTATTTGACTTTTAGAATTGTTAAGCTTTTGTCACTTTTAAATGTTGCCTTTTATTAATATTTAATATTTATATTCAGCTTTTTATTTCGTTTATTTTTCTATTAATTGTATTTAGCTTTATTTTAATTTGAATACTTTAACTTATTTCGCTACTAGTTCAAAAAATACTATAGAATGTTCAGGGAAAAACTGTAAACATTTAGAGAATAGTACAAAATAGCATAAACTTTCACAGTTTTCACACATTTTGAATTAGAAAGACTAAAATATTATTTTCTACTCCAATTATTCTCCAATTATCTTTGTTTTATTTGCAACATATTTTGCTTTATGTTTATCTAATATTTGTTTTATTTCAACTTTACTTCAATTACCTGGGCAACAGATTCTTAATGGAAAAGTAAGGTAATGCTGTTGTCATGCAGTTGTGGGAGATTTTGGTTTTATTTGGTGAGACAGTGTGTGATGTAACTGGCAAACAATGATAACAAGCTGAAACAGAACCAAACCAACTCACCCTGCGCTGAGCACATGTTATACACGCCTTCAAGACTTAACTTTCGAATATCATGGAGAAAAAAACTGACTCATGCTGCATCACAGGAGTTTGATATTTTCCATCAACCTCCCATCACTTTTTTTAAAGCATTAAATGCTGCATGAAATGTAGTTTTACCTTGTAGTGCTTGTTGATGTTATACGACAGTTATAATGTCATGTGCAGTGGCATCTGTTCAGATAAATAGTAAACAAATGGAAGATGTGAGTAAATTATCTGCAAAATGTCTCTTTCAGTCATTTTCCAAATCTGTTAGAATTGGAAGTGAAAGTGTTGGCCTGCATTTGATAATTACTGCCATCAGTCGATAAAAGCATCTCAACACAACCTCTTTTGTGCTTCTGTGCATGTACATCTACTGTAGCTGAGCTCAGAAAATGTCCCTGGCTTCTGGTCCCAAGATCTGGTTTGTGTCTTCATGCTTCTTAGTGTCTCAGTATCTGTTATGTTTCTTAGTGTCTCAGTATCTGCTATGTGACTTTTTTTCTTTATATGTGACATTTAAAATTTTGCCTGTCATTTGCTAAAATGTTTTACCTGTACTTTGTAATCTCTATGCCTGAGAGAAACAGCATGTTCAGTAAAGAAAAATGTAGGATCAAAGTTATTTTTAGCCATAGAAAATTAGTAGATCATGAATGTCGTAGATACTCAAATAAAAAATTTTTATGCATTTATTTGATCTAAAAGTTGCAAAAAGCAGAAATATTGGGAGATATTAATACAATGTAAAACAACTGTTTCTCTTTTAACATATTTTAAAATGTCATTAAAATGTCACACGAATTCAAAATGTTGACGTTACTCTTTGGTACTTTAAAGGAACATATTAGTACTTAAAGTGTGCATATTTGAACCTAATAGGTACAAAAGCGTACCTTTTGAAAAGGTATTACCCCAGTGGGTTTTAGGGTGTACTCACACTAGGCAGTTTGAACCGTGCCCAAGTGCGTTTGACCACCAAAGCGTGGTTCATTTGACTAATGTGAGTGCTCCGAACCGTGCCCGGGCGCAGTTCATTTGGCCATCCCTGGCCTGCTTGGAAGAGGTGTGCCAGAGCATGGTTCAGTTGGACTCGGACGTGGTTCACATGTAGTGTGAGCGCTAACCACGGAAAAGGATGCGTGAAAAAACAACAAAAGCGATAGACCTGTTTAACAATAGGATGTGATAGAGCTGTGGACCACCGCATGTCCTGATTTTCCTCAGTAAGGCGTGTTCCTGGGTTAACATATTTTGTTGACCCTGGAACAACATTTTATTCCATAAATTTTAGTTTTGACTATATCTCTACACCTAAACCTAACCCTACCCATGAATAATGCCTAAAATCATAGGAAATGATAGATGACTGACGCTGATGTACAAGCACCAAACACTGATCGTAAGCCTAAACTTCACAAAAACTATAAACTGGTTCTTCAAATCCGATTGGCTAATCACAATGTTGTTCCAGAGTCAACAAAGATGTTGACCCAGGGACACGCCGAACTGGACTCCATTGTGGTCAGCGAGAGTGCCGCAATTCCTGTTTATCCTGAAACTCTCACTATAATGACGGAAGTGTGCTCCGGCACGAATGCTGAAACCCTATGTGAGTGCAGGCCAGAGGGGGAGTGGGGAGGGGGGACAATCGTACAACCATGCCTAGTGTGAGTACACCCTTAGTACCTTTATTTCTGAGAGTGTATGAACCTTCAATTATCATTCTAATATATGCTGATTGAAAGAAACTTTCTGAATATTATAATGTTGACTTTGACGCATTTGAAATATTGAAATATTGACAAACATATATAGGTGTATGTAACACTGCCTATTTGAATCCTTGATAAATAAGCTTCAAAAGAACAGCATTTATTTGAGATACAAATATTATAAATGTCTTTTCTGTCACTTTTGAACAATTTAATGCATGTATACTGAATAAAAATGCTAACTTTTTCCAATTCATATTTTTGCAGATTTTTGTATGTTTATTTGCAAACATGTATATATCTGTAATTTTTACAATAAATTAAATTTTTTTATTTATTTTTTTATTTTTAAATGCACCAAGGCTGCATTTATTTGATAAAAAAATCTGTAAAAACAGTAATGGTCAATTGATCCTTCAGAAAAAAAAGTGCTGCTTGTGTGTGACTCCCCATATGCTTCATACAGTTTCCGTTTTCTAGTTCATCCTCTTTACGTTTCTGTGCATATCTCCATAGCACACTAGAATTATTAAATATTCTCTTTGCTCTTATGTCTCTGTAGAAACTCTCTTGAACTTGGATGTATAGGCGTATATTTTGGCTCCAGGGAGAAGAGAGTATGGGTAATATATGCTAAGTGTGTAGGCATCTCAACAACTCAAAGCAGTAGGAGGGATGAACAGGACGAGAAAGAGAGAGAGAGAGTGTGTATGAGTTCGTGGAAAGGCTATTTAAGGGCAGTCCTTGTAATTCACAGCACTCTGACTGAAATCTCTCATATTAAAGAGGTGTAGTGCTTTTATCCTCTCTCCCTCTTCCTTCTCGCACACTTCAGCCCAGAGGCTCGGCGGGCGGGCGGGTGCGTGGAATACATCACAGACGCTCTCAGATCTTCCAGCACGTGGAGAGACGGAGACAGACGGAAGCTGGAGGTCCTCACCTCGTCGCTGTTGTTTGATTTGCGTCTTCTGCACCTGATTTGCTCGGCTGCAGGGAGGCGCTGGAAGCTCCACTCATCACCACAGGTATCTTTATCTACTTCTTCCCATTTATAATTTCACATTCACATTATTTTCTTCCCATTATTTTTTGGACTTTGCTTTCACTCTGCTGTTGAGCCATAGGAGAATATCTGTTGCATAGAGATTCTTAATCATGCTACTTTTGGTATCAACATTATCATTATATGTTTCTGGTAAAACGTCAGTGTTTTAAAAGTTCATTTTGAGATTGCAGACCTTGATTTCTTGGCAGATCTGAGCACAGTCTGGGACATTAAGATCTGAGATGCATGTGAAATGACTAGGTTATATTTCTAATAAGGCTCCTTTGGCTCTGCTTTTAAACTCATTGCTGTCTCAGGGAAACATTGAAGAGATTTCTTTTCAGATGTATTGAAACTTAGGAATTTTGTATATTTTTTTAAAGGTTTAGATAAAGAGATTCTTGGTTATTTTAAGCATCAACCATGTCTCAGATGTTTCTCCTAAGAATACTCATAAAAATCATGCTGATCGTACAGAAGATTAACTCTCTAAGAAACTTTGATTTCCTGGCAGGTCTGAGATATTAAAATCTGTAGTTCTGAAACTGCAGGACACATGTGAGATCGATGGACTGGTTTTCTCTGGAGAAGCAGGAGAATTATTTTGCTCTCCGGTTAATTTCAGTGCTTTTTAAGAGAAACAAATGATACATTAAAAACATCCCATTTATATGTGTTGGAAGCTAAAGAAAAATTAACTATTCAGCTCTTTGCTATTTGAAGTATCAACATTGTCTGAGATGTTTCTCCTAAAAATTCTCCCAAAAATAGCTGCTGTTGTAGGTACAGTAGAGTCAGCTGTTATCAAACCATTTACTGTATATTGTATAAAGCACATTTGTTTTTGATTGCAAACTTTCTTGGAAAGTCTCAGTACAGATCTCTTCTGAAACAACAGGAGACACATGTGAGATTCATAGGTTCTTATTCTCATGAGCAGGAGGAGACTCCTTTTGCTCTCTGTGTGATCTTATTCCTGTCTTGGTGAAACAGTTGGGACATTGTGCTGGAAAAATGCATTTCTCAAAGCTTCAGCTGAGGAGACTCCATTAAGTTCTTGTTTATTTGAAGTATTATAACTTTTTCTCAACTTCTCCTAAAAATAATCTTTTGATTGCAGACTTTTCATTTAATAAACTACTGGTGTAAGCTCATTCCCGTCTCTGAGAAACATCTCAGTCATTGAAGCGATCTCATTTTTATTTTCTTCCCAATGTAGTGGAACCTAGAAATATCCTAAACCTTCTGTTCAAACCTTCATTTAATTAAATTCTCAATTATTTTTAGCATCAGCTTGGTCTCAGATGTTTCTCATCACATGATTTGACTGTTATATGATATGAATACATATAAAATGCATTATTAGTTTATTTGGGAAATGTAATAAGAACTTTTTGAGTTCATTTCAAGATCTGCCTAATTTTATTTTGGCAAATTTGTATATACATCAATGCTTTTGAATATTTCATCAATGAATATGTGTGCACATATGGAGATTAAATGCGTTAGTATATATGAGGTATTAAGGCATGGTCTTCATGCAGTGAGCATGTTCATGTGAGAGACTATGACAGACTGATGAAAGGCAGAACTAGTGCAGTGTCTTACTTTGATATAACCTGGAAAAGTCATGTACCCATCATTCAGTCTGTGCCTGTATATGACATGAGTGAACATCATGAAAATGACATTGTCAGTGTCAAAAGAAGAGAATGATCTGTGGGAAGCAGCTGCTCTGTGTGTATGTATGTAAGGGAAAGACTCCAGGCATCATGGTTTCTGAGGTTCAGGTGTATAAACAGACCATTACTATTTAATGTGTGGATCTTGGTTTAGCAAATCATTATTATTATAGCTCATACTCACAGATTTTTTTTTTTTTTAACTCTGTGTTAAACTGTAGTGTACAACTCGCTCTGTACCGTTTGTTAGGGATATGAGTGATTCTTCGAATTGCATGGTGTGTTGATGAAAAGATTGCTTGGTGATTTTTGGCCAGGAGACAATAAAATGGGTGGTGGGGTTACCCCAGTGATCTGTCTACATAGAAAGTGTTTATAAAGTATAGTTCGTACAAAAATAAAAAATAGCTGAAACCATCTCTCCCTCATACCATTCAAGATGCAGATGAGTTTGTTTCCGCATGGGAACAGATTCTGAGAAATGTAGCACTTGCTCACATGCTAAGCGGTGGATCGTCTGCAGTGAATGGGTGCCGAGTCCAAACAGCTGATAAAAACTTCACAATAATGCACACCACTCAAGTTCATCAATTAACATTTTGTGAAGCCAAAAGCATCACTTCTGGCCACAATACATGTCAATCTAAAATAATGCTTCCACCCTTGAAAAAGCCCATTTCCTTTTCTCCATCACATCACAATACTATGCAAGCCCGTTTCCGCCACTAAATAACAAATAAAAACGTATATTGACTAATTTTCTCTGAATTGTGAGATATAAAGTCAAAATGGTGAGTTATTAAATCAAAATTGTGAGCTATTAAGTCAGAATTCCAAAATATAAAGTCGTATTTCTGACTTTATAACTCACAATTGCAAGATAATAAGTCAGAATTGCAAAATCAAAAGTTGCAATATCTTTTTTTTTTTTTTTCAGGGACCAAACCATGCAATCCACTAACTGTTTTGGCTTGTAAGCAATGCTTGATCTGTGTGCATTTCTTCTGATTCAGGCTAGATTTTTCATTGGAGAAGTAAATATCATAAACACAGGTCTCTCGTGTTGTTTTGCATTGTTGAGTTTTAGAGCATTTCAAATCACTTTAAAAAGTAGTTTTTGGAATTTTGGAACAAAGAATTTATTATTGATACAACAGATGCCTTTATATGAGGAAATGTGCAGTATTTTCTGATAGTGGAAATAGAAAATTGTTTTGATGACACTCAGTGGCCTCATAAATGACAGTACATGGTGTTATGACTTCTACCACACTATTAAATGGTATTTTTGTGGTTTGCAGGTCATCACTCTGTATGATAATGCAGAATGTATTCGGTATGAATTATTGTACTTCATTTGAATGTTCTGAAGCTCCTGCTAAAAACCAGATGGTCTTTTTCTTCACCCTGGCAGTTTTAACTGCAGCTTTATGGAAGTGCATCAGGTGAGCACAGCAGGGCCTTTGAGGTTTAAGACCTGAGGAAAGAGTCAAGCCCTCTTCTCCATCCAGCTGAAATCAAAGGGCATAAACTGTCGGAGGTCAGTGACTGACGGGGGTTTATGATACCTCTGCTATTTGTGGTTCCTCCTCTGATGGTGTGGAAGGAATGATGGGAACGGAGAGAAAGAGAGAGTAGAAGGTGTCTGGGTCTGTCAGGACAGCTGGAGTGAGACAGACCCATGGCCTCAGGGCTTCATTTAAGAAAGAGGAACATTGTATGAGTGTGAAATTTGAGGGGTGTTTCTTGGTAGACTAATCTGCCATTGTGTGATAATGGCCAATTCATTTATTCCAGACTGTGTTTGAATAGATTGTCAGAGTGTGAAAAATAAAGAGAAATTGTGAATTGAAGAAAATCAGAATGTGGTGTTATATTTCACAGTATCATTTAAATGATTATATGCGTTGTTGGGTAAGTTACTCTAAAAAGGTTATTAATTAGCTAGTAATTGCTTCTTCTACTGTGTACTTCGATTACTATACTAATTACACTCTTAGAACATATATATGTATATATATGTTAACTGGAATAAAATATTTGTTTTCAAATAGTTGTCAAGGCAAAATTTAGCATTTAGTTTAGATAATGTATGTCTAAGTATTTATTATGTGTATATATAAATACTTACACATGTATATATATTTATATATATATATATATATATATATATATATATGCAAGAAAAATGTTATGTATTTATTTATTTTTTATAATAATTTTATATAGGCCTATATATACATACATATATATATATATATAAAAGACAAACTATGCAAATCTGGTTTATCGGTTAAACATTGCACTTTGTTAAACACTATTCTACACAGCCTGCTCTGGGTAAATACACACATTTTGCGCTATGTTGTACATGCAAAAATCATGCATAATGTCCATGTATGCTGCATACTGCTAAAACAATGTGAGAAGCACATGGTTCTGAACATTTAAGATGTCAACAAGTCTTTCCATTTGATGCAAGCATAGAAACTAAAGGAATCTAAACCATGTCCAAGTGCAGCTTTTCATTCTTGTCAAGTACATTCAGGTGTTGCTGAATAAAATGGATGTCAACAGTGATCTGGTCCAAGCAGCTGCACAGCAAACCAGTTATACACTGTTTTCTAGGGTCTCTGTTCCCATGAATAATCTTTGATATAAGCGCCTACTTCCCATAAATCGTATGTAGTCTAGACAGACAGGTCTGAGTCGCATATGGAGCTGTAGTGCAGATGGCCTGGTGCTGATGGATCACTTCCAGGATTTTTTTTTGTGTGAGAATCACTCATTGGCTTTGGTAAGCGGCCACTAAAGACGAGAGAATTCATGTCTGGTGTATCCGTTTCACTGTCAAACTTCTCACTTACTTAAAGGAAAGTGTCACGTTGGGGCAGTGCTCTGATGGTTTCCTCATCACTGAAAACGTTCTGGAAGTGTTCAGCCGGTCAGTGAAATTGGAGATTTCTGGAGGTTGTCTTAATGAGGAAAGCATTGATTCGCAGGACAATACAGTATATTTCCATCCAGAATTATTCTGATATAATAACTTGCAACAGTATTGCAGTTCTATAATAGTTCTATAGTAGCAAGACACATGAAAGCCTGCATGGAGTTTGCTAAAAAAAACACCTGAAGGACTCCAAGATGGTGAGAAATAAGATTCCCTGCTCTGATGAGACCAAGATAGAACTTTCTGGCCTTAGTTCTAAGCGGTATGTGTGGAGAAAACCAGGCACTGCTCATCAACCGTCCAATACAGTCCCGACAGTGAAGCATGGTGGTGGCAGCATCATGCTGTGGGGGTGTTTTTCAGCTGCAGGGACAGAACGACTGGTATATAAACCTATATATAGGTTTAGAATTAGGTGCTTTTTTATTGATAAAATGCAACTGGTGTCTTTCGGGAATTATGACCTCAAACATCTTTTCTGTGTGCAAAATGCATTAAAGTGTAACTGCATTTTGTCATGCATTTCATCGCGTAGTTTATTCAGTGCATGAAATTGGTTACTCTTGGTGGCCCATACAAAACAGCTCTGCAGCAGCCTCTCACTCCCATAAAGCAATGCAAATTCACTATTATATGTATGACTTATATATTTCTGTGTTCCAAAACACTTTTACTCAGTGAATCCAAGTTATTTTGTTCATGTCTTGTTTCCAACCATTCATCCCTGAAGTCATTACTGACAACTACTAAGGCTAATCAATAAATTAATTAATTAACTGAACACACTATTTAGAAACTGGTACTATCATGAATATTAAAAAGCCACAAGATAAATCTGGTTGAACAATGCCCTAATCTATTGATTAAAATAACTTTAGACCTGCTATAAGATGTTTTTATTGCAGTTATAATAATACCATGATATTAATCTAAACGATACTTTTGTACTTTTTATATAGAAAGCTTTTATTACCCAGAAAAATACAAAATCTATTTCCCTCAGCAAGGAAAACGACATATGGCAGTGTGCTCGGTGTAGAAATCAATCAAAGTCTTGTAATCGCCCACTGGCAGTGGACTAAACATGTTAGAGTGTTCACATATACAGCATACGGTCTGCTCTATACTTCATCTGGAGGGTAGATTGATATTTCCTGCCATAGGGTTACAGTGGATACTTTATCTTTTAGCTGTAGACTCTGTATACCATTGAAATGTGTATTTGTTAGAGGTGGAATCTCTTGAATGCTTGAAACGTTTGATGGCCGGAGCTCTTCTAGTCTAAACGCGTATGACACACACACGCACATGATTCTTTGCTGTGGACCAGGCAAAACAGATGGTGGAAAACAGAGGCCAACATTCCTAGTCCCTGTTTCCAGGTGGGAAAGTTCCCTTTCTGTTGCCAGTACAGGGAAAACTAATAAAGATAGAGTAATTCTGGATTATAACTTAAAGAAAGTGCAGATTTGCGTTGCAAGAGGAGGATTTCCCTTTATAATATTTTTAAACGCGTAGCCCATTTATTCCTCAATGTCTTTACAAACTGCTTGGTTGTTTTTGTGATTGAGTGACAAGTAGAATTGGACAGTCTTAAGTCTTATATGGAGACTGTAATTAACATGACATAAATGTGCTTATTTTATTTTATATAGCAATTATTTCTGCCACATAAGAAAAAGTAATGCTTTGGTAAATTGGTGTGATATAGCGGTCATAATATACTAAGTATAATTATGAGCTGAAAGGTTAATTTGATGACAATCATAGTTATGAGATGAAAAGTATTAATTATGAAATAAAAAGACGGAATTAGCAAAATTGTCAAAAAGTTGAGTTCACAATTATGACATAAAAAGTTAAAGTGGAGACACTTTTCATCTCAAATGATAAAAATCACGAGATAAAAAAATATGACATAAAAGCTCTAAGTTATAAAATAAGTCTAACTCATGTTATAAAAAATCTGAATTTTGACAGTATAAATGATGTTAGTCAAAATTGAGATACTAAATCATAATTATGAGATAAAAATCTAAATTATGATAGAAGCTCATATTAGGAGAGAAAAAGTTAGAATTATGAAATATGTCTAAATTTTTATAAAAAAAAAAACATTATGAGATGAAAAAAAAAGTCTACACTGTCAGTCAAAATTCTGAGATACTAAGTCATAATTATGAGACGTCTGTATTTTTATAAAAACTCAATCATGGCAGAAATCTGTAAACTTATGATATTCAAAATTCTGAAATACTAAATCCTAATCCTAAAATAAAAAAATCTAAATTATTATAGATACTCATAATTACACGATAAAATGTCTAAATTATACCAGTAAAATTCTGAGGCACTAAATCATAATTCTAAGATAAAAAGGCAAAGTTAACTATGATATGTTCCCCCGGTTTTACGGCTTGAGCCTAGTCCTAGACCAAAATGTAAATAAACTTGCACTGTCTGATCTTAAAATATATCAGTGCCTCAAGTTGCACACCGGTGATGTTTTTTTTCTAAGCACGTTTTATAAAAATATCTTAAATATCCTAATTGATCTACCACTTATTCCTGGCTTAGACTAAGCCCTGTAAATTTGATGTCATTCATGGTTTTGCTGATCATCTGCAGCTTAACGGATTTCTGTTATGTGGTACAGGTTATCTGTTATGTATATACACCATTGTGCAGTGAACCGTAGCCCGATTATCGTTAGCAACACAAGTTATTTTCCAGAAACTTTCTCCAGATGTAGGAAGAAAACCTGTGAAACTCAATCTCAGGTTTATATGTTCACATCCTACTGTTTTAAAAGAACGTGGGAGGAACTGTAATAGATCTACACTGAATTCATACCTTTGTTCCCAACCTTAGCGTAGCAACCCAAACACTGGTGTGTATTTCAATTTTATTGTGCGCATGCTGAGTATACGACCTAATGAACTCATCTTTCAAGGTGAAGATCCTTTTAGCATTAGTCTCGAGCATCACTTACAACAGAACTTTACGGGCTGTAGGGTCACAGGGTTGACCCTTGTTAGGTTTGGAAGGAATGTAAAAAACTTAGAAGTGTTGAGTGGACACTTCAAAGTGTGAGGATGAGGTTAAAGGTCTTGACTGGAAAGGTCACAGGTTAGGAGATCTATAAACTGGACGGTTCCCATGTCAGTGTTGTTGCAAAGCACTTACAGTAACACCAGGCTGCTCTAAGTGGATGAGCAATGCAGTTAGTAAACTTTTTCATTTACTTTTTTTTTTTTTTATCAAGCTGTAAATACCAAGCCATACAATTTTAGCAATGCACAAATTCACTAACTGATTATTTATCTCACTCGATCTCATGGTACAGTATATGTAAATAATTTAGTATTTTTTTTTTGTATTTTCTTTTGACAGTGTTAATAGAATTATTTCACAAGGAACCTTTATTGTTATAATCTAAAAAATACAAGTTATATTTATTCAATTTACTCAATCCAAGCAGCTGATTCTTCAGCCATCTTTAAGAAATAACTAAAATTTCTTAGTTATTTTTTTCCATCTTTATTTGACCCTCCAACTCCAGACTATGCATTTTAATTCTATTTGATCTATTGGTTGACTTGACCCGTTCACTCTCTATTTTAATTCTGCTTGTTTTCTTTTTCTATTCTCTTCTCATTCTCTTCCTACTCTGCGGCTATTTTCTGGAATTCCGCCTGCATTTGGCCTACAAAATCAAAAAGCTTCCCATACCCACATGCAGAGGTGTATATACAAAATATTGGTATCATTTTTAAGGAAACCTTTTGAAATGAAATAAAACACTGTTGAAATTGATTAAAATATTGTATATATTGTCTGTGTTATAATAAAGACAAAAAAAGAGGCGCTTGTTATTTTATTTTTTGTAAATTGAAATTTGAAAGTGTATAGTTCAGGCCCTGAGTGCCTCAGCTCCCTGCAAACAATTTTATTTGTTTTCAACACATGCCAGCAAGCACAGGAAAAAGGAAATGTATTTCTATCACATAGTGTAATTTACATGTAAATAACTTTGTTACAGTAAAATAAATATAATAAGTGATTCATATCTGCATAAAAAAGAGATTCTAAGCTTTCAAATGGTACCGCATATGGGGTTATTGGTGCAGACAAAGTTTTAAAAATTTGCATATGTGAACTGGACCCGCCGGCGGGTCTGTAACGTGCCGGCTCGCTGCAGTGTGTGTGAGAGCGCGCTCTCAGCGGAGCAAAGGAGCGGAGGACACGAGAATGCACTTTAACTATTTATTTAAAGACACGGGGAA
>JAUMHI010000040.1:25345524-25411834 GCA_032359435.1 Enteromius unitaeniatus
CCGCAGTTGAGTGTGATCGTACACCTAAATATTTCATATACTGTATAGTTTCTGCTGGTGAATGCTTTTTCTGCCCCCGAACCTACCATCTGTCAATAAAACACAAGATATAGCAGGCAGATACAACCAGCGTCATTGTTTATTAAAAAAAAGATGTTCGTATTCCAAGTCTTTGGAGGCCAAACGGTTGATTTGTGAGAGTAATGGATGCGGTCGCCGTCTCTGCGATTTCCAAAAATGCTGCTAATCCTTAGGTCAGCGTTGGTTGTGAAATGCTCTTGTGTGTATCGTGAGCGAATGTGTCATGCTATGGGACGGTGTGTGTTTTCTGAATGAGTATAAGTTCCTGAAATACCTCACATTGTTTTTGTTTGGTTTTTCTCATAGGTGATGCCACCGGTATGGACAGATATCAGCGTTTACAGTGGCTAAAATGGCACATTTGAGAATTGTGAACTGTTGAAATTGAAAGTGAACATCTGCTAACTGCATCAATATATATTGAAGACGGACTTCCACCTTTAGACTACGTCACACCTGCCATCAATATGTTGGGTTAAGAAAGTCTGAAGTCTTGGATCTTTGACACCGCAGTGAGTGTTTCCCCCGGAAGACCAGGCTCTAGTATTGTTGGACTGTTGAAGAGGCTTTTATCAAGATGTTTACTGCTCTGAAAAAGCTTGTGGGCTCTGAAGCAGGGCAGCTCAGGGATAGAAATATTCCTGCCGGCCTGCAGTCCATGAACCAGAGTCTACAGAGGCGTTTCGCCAAGGGTGTACAATATAACAGTAAGGACTTCATGTTTAATCTAACTTTCTTTGAGCAGAGCCACTGACAAATAGATTTCAGTTGTGTTAAAGACGTCTATTGTTCTCTTTTAGGCTTGTCGAGTGAGTTTCTCTTTGTGGTTTGTCTAAAGCATTATACCGTTGAATAGAACTCGGCAGTACTCGTTTTGCTAAGTTAAATTTTGAACTGAAACAAAACTCCTGAAATCTGTCAAGAACTTGTCTTCGTCATATTTCATCCACAAATATTTTTTCCACCACATTTATCCACAAATTAAATTTGATTCGAAAGTGAATGTAAATATATTGCATATTAATATAATTTAAAAAATAGATATTTTAAAAAGTGTATATATATATATATATATATATATATATATACACTAGTCATACTTGTAATGTTGATTTAGAAAAAAAAAAGCATTACAATATTAAATTGAGAATAGCAGTGGAAATGTTATTTATTTATTGCATTGCAATAATCTGAATTTAATTTAATTGTCACAAAAATAATTTAAATCTGAAAACGTAATAATATAGCTTTATTTTGTCTTTATTTTTCCTTATGAAACAATTATGAAATGCAAAGTCAAAAATTAATTTGTTGGAAATTTGAGACTTCATAACAATTGTCTTAAATTATTTTTACATTATAGCACCGGTAATTTAAGTAGCACCGGTATTTCCCCACCTGTAAGTCGCTTTGGATAAAAGCGTCTGCTAAATGAATAAATGTAAATGCACCGCAAGACGTACAGTAACTGTTGCTTGCTTTGCCTGCAGCCGGTGTGATGGAGTTTTGTTGAAGTAATGTTTTGACATGCGACGCTGCATCAGTCAGCCAGTCTGTGTTTCTTCATTGATCTGACTTTGAATACACGTCGTGCTCTTTCTGCGGCTCTATGTTAATAAAAAATGCATGAATGATACATGATCACCCACCTACTGGCCTATTTTTCCAGTCGCTTCTCCTTGGTGGAGGTGTCTTTTTTTAGACACGCAGATATCCCAAGAGACCAAGCATTTCAGCTGTGAAAAGCATGTTTTGGTAGATATAGCTGGCACTGACTGTGCTGTATCAGTGCTATTTTTCAATACAAGTACAGTACAGGTCTGGTGTGTAACTTTTGTCTTGGTTTAGATCTTTCTGATCAGTGCCCTTTGTTTATGCATTGAAATAGAGCTGCCGATAGTCACTACGGCTCTGTGTATTAAACGCCGCTCCATCTGAAAACAGGTTATGGAGATACATAACCTGCATTGAAACTAGGAATTGTTTCATTTCCTTAGATCGTATTAATGTTCTTGTGTCTGCTTGTCTCTCTCAGTGAAAATAGTCATCCGTGGGGACAGAAACACAGGTAAAAGTGCACTTTGGCACCGGCTTCAAGGGAAAAAGTTTCTGGAAGAGTACATCCCCACGCAGGAGATCCAGGTCACCAGCATTCACTGGAACTACAAAAGTGAGCATTGCCGAGTACCTCATGCACTGTACCAAAATGCACCTCATAACTTCATCTTATAACTTAGGTTAGTGATTCACAGAAATTTCAGCGGCTAAAATAGCAATTTTTAGTTTTAGTCTGAAATTGTTGACAAATAATTGGCCAATATAGCGACGTGTGTTGACTGTTTGGGTGTCTATGTCATTCACACAATGTGGGTAAACTCAATAAGTAAACTTTTCAGCAGTGTGATTTACAATATGAATTCTTAAATCTCAAGCTGTTAATCTATGCTGTTTTCTGTTAAAGGCACAATGAGTAAGATTTTAGTTATAAAATATCCAAAAACCACTTGAACAGTGTTATATATTTCATGCAGTTGTGTACTGACGTTACCTCGAAAGATCTGTAGGATTTGTAAATTCAAAGAAATTCCAGATTTAAATAATGAACCGTCCCTGCCTATCAATAATGTCTGCCTATAAATACTACGGCAACATGCGTGGACAAATGCAGAAGTGGTAGTTATTTATCTCAACAATCCCAAAAAACTGTCAACATCTCGTTTCCGAAATGGAGGCTCTCACGTGTGTGTTAATAGACATATAAGCAAATATATGTTATTAATTGTGTAAGTAATCGTGATTAAACAGATATAAAAAAGCTTCTCATCCGTGATCGTGATTTGCTCTTTCCTTGCGTCATAGAACTTTGTTATTGTTTTGAAAATGCGACCTCTAGTGGCCAAAACGTACATATTGTGCCTTTAATACATGAGCTTCACTGAACATTATTGTAGCACACCTGTCACCCAATAATCACAATCTGAGAAAAAAAGTCTCAGAATTAATATTTTGTAAATTTCATCACAAAATAGAAACAGTCTATGTTGTTTTGAGACACTTTAAAAGTAGGGTTGGGTACTGAAACCCGGTTACATTATAGCACCGGTACCTAAGTAACCGGTATGTACCGAACCAAATAAAAACGTAGATTTCAGTTCCGTGCCTAAACGACAAACCCAATATATCTATGGCATCAAATCTATGGCATTAATAAGCGAGCGCACCACTGATGCAATAAATCATTTCTGCGAAAGGGAAAACGCATCTATATGCGAAGAAACGGGAGCCCGTGAGCTCATTTTAAACCCGCGCGTGAGCGTTACATGTCATCTGCCCACGATTATTATCTTGCGCTCGATCTTCTCTCACCTGCTTGCGCGAACATGTTTATTTTTGTCAGTCGTGTCAGTCTTGGATGCCTGTCATAAGATGATTTATTCACTTGACTTGAGACATGGCATTGGATCATATGTTAGTTATTGTTTCATTAGCTTAGCTTATTGATTCATTAATGATTTTGTCTTTATTTAATGTATTGTTTATAGAGTAAATCTTTTTCAGATACTTTATGAATAGACTTTTTAAGTGATTTTAAGTGCAATTTTATGATAAATAATAAAAGTGAACAGTTGTACATTTTCATATTATGTGCATATTGAAATCTCCTTTGTAATAGATATGATATACAACAAGGCATTTACAGCTGTATTTATAAACTGCTTACTAATGACTTTTAATGTTGGAAAAATGCTTAGGATGAACCGACTGTTAACTAATGCTTAACTAATGATTCATAGTGTGCATTTTTATTTTATAAGTATCGATTCAGGCACCGTTTCGGCACCGGAACTGTTTTAAAAGTATCTATTTGGCACCGGTATCGAAAAAACCCTAAACGATACCCAACCCTACTTTAAAGTGTTTTGACAGATCCCTGTAACCGCTTCAGCTCAGCCCATCTTCTCTTGCTCTGTACTACTAATTATAGCTCAAAAAATAACTACAGAGGGCAGGATTTTGCTAAATATATGCACTAGATTGCATGTTTACTTAACCTTTTGTCTTCGTTATTAAGTATTTGTTTTTGATGTGTTTGATTATTAAATAAATATTTAATTGAATATTAAATAAAATGTATTTTCCTTTTCAGCTAAATGAAAAAAAATATATGAAAAATATTTTGGTGCCACAATAACGCAAAAATATAATAATATATTACAATATTTGTTTTAATTCATTTTAAGTTTTCGTGGGCCACATGCATACTAAATTTTCATTTTTGGGTCACCACTGGAAAATGGTCTTTTATGAAGGGAAGCTAACCCTAACCCTATATTTAAAGATCTTGCCAGTGATCTAAAATAATGAATATAAAGCAACTACCCTATCAGAAAAGAGAAATGCTAGGTCATCTTTTGTGAACATCAGAACCTATTGACTGTACTTTGTTTTTGCTTTTTGTCCCGCAGCAACAGATGATGTAGTGAAAGTTGAAGTCTGGGATGTGGTAGATAAAGGTGAGTCTTTAGTAAGCACTCTGGACATTCAGCGCCGTCACGAGTTCAAGTCCCGGCTCACGGACTTTTCCCGATAAAGGCAAAAACGCCAACAATTAAATAAAAGAAAAGCACTCTGATACTAGTGGCAAGGGCAAGTTAGTACAAGTTATCTGGTACAACAATTTGAAGTGTGAACCCCAGAGAAATAAGTGCTTAAAAGATTTGCTCTGAAAAATGCAGACCTAATGAAATCATCATTTCAGAATGTTTGCAGCTGTCTGTAAAGGAAAAAGATGTAATGTACTTTACTTCTTTTTTATGGTCTCCAAATACTCAAAGGGCAAAAGCTTCCTCTTCCAGAAGGTGTAGGTGAGAACTAGTAATATATTAGTCAAACATGAAACGTGTGTGTGTGTGTGTGCTGTGATCTTCTTTGTGCTTAGAATAGACCTTACCTTCAGTAGCTTGGGCTGTTAATAGACCCTGGTGTGGACTTGCAATAAAATCAGATGACCACGTTTTTCCCACAGTACGTTTATTTTAATAGGCAGCATGGGACATGCTTTTTTTCTTCTTTATCTTCTATAAACATTATTTCAAACAGCCCCCATTTAAAGTTTATAAAGGATGCATGAATTGAAAAGGTGTGTTCAGAAAAGTCCGTTGTGGTTTAAATTATGCCTAACAACAATAATACTCTTAAGTATTATTACCTGCCTCCATTTTCTATTTACACTCTTTGTAAATTGGTAGTTGTTACTTGCAAACATTTATCATGGTAGCCATAGTTGTCATCAAAATACCATATTTAATGTGTTGTAAAAAGTTTGCCGAACATCCAATCTATTTAATTTTGAGAACGATTGAATCTGTTACACTAAAGGAGAACCCATATGAGTTTATGATGGTTTTATAGTAGTAATAACATCTATAGTAACTATATGAGTAAACCGTGGTTACCATAGAAATATTTGCGTAGGGAGCTGCTGCTGTTGATTCAGGTTTGCTATAATTATTTTCTTTCTGCTTTTGCCTTTTTTAATTTATACACCTGTAAATATTGAAATAAGATATTGAATACTATTTTAACGTGTTAACATAATACTGAATAAAATGGTTTCTGGGAACAAGGTGTGATGTGTTTCTACAAAAAAATACAATTAATGCATAACTATGCACGTTTATGTAAAACCTTTTTGTTCATCCTAATATATAATATTTGAACTGTTTCAGTAATGTGTCAAACCCGTATAGCATGACAGTAGTCATGGGTTTGATTCCATGGGTATGCATGAACTGATCAAATGTGTAGCTTAAAAATAATTTATATTATAATATTAGTACTAATAAGAGTAATAGGTTTCTTATGTATTGCTATGATTGTTAAGCTGTTCATCTTGTAAAAATGTGTAAAGATTCAGGACATCTTGCGTAAGAGGACCGCAAAATTGTAAGTTGTGCTGCTTTGGTGGTACTGTATGGGTAAGCATATGAGTATTAGTCTTCTCGTGTCTCAGACTCACAGTTACCTAATTGTAATGTCCATGTTTCTCCAACAACTGCAGGGAAAGGGAAAAGACGCGGAGAGAATCTGAAATTGGAAAATGAACCTCAGGAGGTATTTGTTAAACAAGAAATATTTGTAGGTAGTTACACTATTGTTGAGACGTTTGGAGTTGGTAAGATTTTGGAGATGTCAAAACAAAAGTCTCTTATATTGAACAAGGCAGCATTTAATTAAAAATGTAAAAAAAAAAAAACCTGCATTTATTTCAAAACTTTTTGTAACATTATTAATGTTCTAAATGTCACTGTTGAACAATTTAATGCTTTCTTGCTGAATAAAAGTAGTAAAAAAAAAAAAAAAAAAAGAACTTGGCGACCACAAACTTCTGAATGGAAGTGTAAGTCTGCTGGACAATTACCATGTGATTTATTAATACTTCAGAGTTTTGTTTTGACTGAATCAAAAATGAATTATGTAGTATTAACATTTGATCTTTTAATCATTGTTTGTCATCTCAAAGTTCTCAGGAAACAAGATGTTATTTTAGTAATCTTGGAGTTGTTTTGCTCTCTGTGCAGTCGGAGACAGAGGTTGCTTTGGACGCAGAGTTCCTGGATGTTTATAAGAACTGTAATGGCGTGATCATGATGTTCGACATCACCAAACAGTGGTAAGGAATCTGCTTTTCCTTCTGTTTTTCCCCATGTTCACTCTCCAAACCCCTCATTTATTCTCCTTCTCCCTCTCCTGTTCCACCATCACTCCTTTCCCACCCTGTTGTCCCTCTTTTTGGTCTGTGGTCAGGATCAGGTGCCAGAACTGGGCGTTGGGTTGCATCGGGTCACTGAGCGTCTCATTCTCAGTAGAGTCGAGGAACAAAGCAAGTAATGAAACCAAAACCTGCAGCCCAGTGTGTCTTTAATGTTCTGACTCTGTTTATCTCTCTGCTCATTGGATCTGCCTTGCATTCTGCCAGTGGGTCTTTCCTTTTTTCACCCAAGCACACCATCACAGGTGCCACTTGTTTGCAAACCTGGGCTCTACTTTATTGATAGGCCTGTGGTTTTTTTGCCTTAGCAATTGCTTTTGTGCTCCTGGGAGCCTTGTAGTCACCTGTGTACATTTTAGACCACATTTAATCTGTATTCCATTCTTCATAAATTGCTTAACAACAATGATCTAACATATCAAATATATCTGCCTTAAAGGGATTGATCATCCAAAAAGTAAACTTCTATCCATAATTTACTCACCCTAAAGTTCCAAATTTGTAGAAGTTTCTTTCTTCTGAACAAAAAAAGAAGATATGTCTCTGAAGGAGGGAGTGGAGACGTTACGTCATTGACTGACGTCATGGGGTCCCACCTGGGAGACCAGTGCCAATGGGAATTGGCCAGTGGGTTTTGCATGCTTTTATCACGGGGAAGTTTTCTCTCACGACTAAAGAGATACAACTTGGTGTCTTTAAGTAAAATGCCAGCCAATGCTGAATGTTGGTTTTATAAGATATCATTTCTGCTTCTAAAAAACAGTCAAATTGTTTTTGTTAAATTAACCTAATAAATGGCAGATTTTAGTTTACTAATGTAAAACTCGAATTTAGATTTGAAGAATGGGATGATCTAGGATTGTCAAATCATCAGTGAAATTCAGCCACCTCAGTGATCCGTGTACAAAAAAATGGGGCTCAGTTCAATCAATGAATGTTGGCTGCGATCCTGGTCTACACTTTGCATCCTTGATTTTTTTGGGGGGGGTCAGAACGTTACCTGATGAAGGTAGAATTATTATTAATTGATTATTTTTCATGCAGTTTTTATGCTGCTGTGAGGCCAGTGTAGACAAACAAACAAGATCTACTGCTTTGCTTTTTAATGCTGCTTGCTGGCATTTCCACTCTGTGTCTTGCCAGCGTAGATGTGGGCGGACGAAGTCTAGAAGTGCTGACCAATAATGCAAATGAGATGATTTGATGAATCATTTAAAAGATAGCCCAAACTGCACTAAATGTTGAAATTCACATTTTTAGATGTAGGTATATGTTTTTGATTTATAAATGTGTATCTAAGGGATGTATGTCTATAATATATGAACCACAGACTCTTTGTTTTTTTGCTGCAGGACTTTCAACTACATCCTTAGAGAGTTGCCAAAAGTGCCGACACACGTCCCAGTGTGTGTTCTGGGTAACCAGCGGGACATGGGCGAGCACAGGGTCATCTTACCTGACGACATCAGAGACTTCATCAACAGTCTGAATAGGTGAGCAGTTCAAGATGAACACTCAAAACAAAAGGGTTACAGAGCATCTTAGTTCAACTCCTTTGGCCCTGTAAATTATTTTACATCTTATAATAAATTTAGTCTTATTTTTTGTGTATAATTTAATTGCATTTTATCGAAAATTTCACAAAAAAAAAATTTTTGGCCCTATGTGATCCATTTTAATGTGATTATAATTATTTTTTAATTAAACTATAAAAATATCTAATACATTTAAACCATAAAACTTTCATTTATTAACTTGTTTTTCAATTTGTTTTGCAATAGGGTCCTATGAACACTTTTCCCCAAGAAATGATATGTTATCTGTTTAAATTTTTCTGCATTTAATACAAATTTATTGTCATAATCAGCGGTAATCAATAATTTATAAAATATTAAAAAAAATCTTGATCTTTTATTATGTAATCAAGTCTTAGTTTAAGAGTTCTTTTTATTCTTTGGCAAAGCAAATGCTGCAAAAGAAAGGTTTACTGTTAAAAAGAAAACAAATACATTTTTTCATATTTCTTTTAATTCATATTTTTGTTATTTGAGAATACTTGAGAATAAGTTTTTTTGGTACAGTAGTAATGTATTTCTGTCACCTTCATGTTCATGAGTTGTCGTGAAGACCCTTGATTTTCAAACGGGTATCACCTCAAACTCATCCCATTGGTTAATGCAGAAGTTTGTCAGTTGGCTAAAAAAATTATGAAAGTATAATTCTGTCCAGGTTAACATTTACCGGTAAGCCTGCATACAAACGGGAAAGCATTTTAACAAATTAAAATGACACTTATCTTAAAAGTTTCTCCTCCTTGATTATCTAACCTTGAAAAAGAAAATCTTTTTGCCCATGATAAATAATTTAGGAATTTATGCTAACTCAATGGGAATAACAAGCATTTTATAAAAAAAATCATGAATATCCTACACAAATGTTGTTGTTTTTTTTCTTTTTTAAGTTAAAGTTATACCATGCAAAGCTCTTTTGAATAATGTATGTCTGTCACATATCAGCCAACTTTTCCCTAATCCCATAATCCTTTTTCATTTTAGACCACCGGGCTCCTCCTACATCCACTATGCCGAGTCCTCCATGAAAAACGGCTTTGGTCTCAAGTACCTCCATCGCTTCTTCAACATCCCATTCCTGCAGCTGCAGGTCAGAGATGAACACTTACCCTCGGGTCAATGTTTGTCTAGTTTTAACATCGTTTCAAGTGTATTCCTAACATACCGTATTGGATTAGATTTCATTCAGACTCATAGTTTTTGGATCATGGCAGGGGCTCTTTTCTTCTCCTGGAGATATACTGCCTTGCTTTAACACATCTACTGCGGTTTTACCATTTCTTTTTGTCAAAGCAGATGATTTATGCAGAAATAGAATAGGTTTCACCCAAATTATAGAGCTTTGAAAATAGCATTCTGAAGAGTCCTGGATATTTCATTATTGTGAAAAAATACATAGATGCATCCATGCATGTTTTGGGGCTGAAAGTGGAGCGTTTGTTTCTTTGTTTTTGTTGTTGATTTTTGTTTTTGTTTTGCCCTAATGCTGAAATGTTTCTGTCTCAAGGGAAAAGAAAGTGATGCGAGGCAGGAAGTGAAACTGAGAGAAATATGAAATTTCCTGATGCATTGTTGTATTCATTTTGTTAAGCAAAATCCCTTGAATTCACCTCATAACTATGAAATCACAGTAGCTCCTGTGGTCATTGTAAATCTACAAATATCAAACTATTTCCTTACCTGCATATTGATATCAATTTAAATTTTAAAAAGTTAAATCTATACTTCCATACTCCTATACTACTATTTTTTTTTCTACTTTTTTTTTTATTAATTTTGATTAAACCACTAACAAGTCAGTTTATGACTTTTTTATTTGAATATTTTATAATGTAATAATATTTTGAATTAGCTTTTATATTCATATTTTCATTTTAATTGAATCATTTTATCATACCGTTTTTAGTATTTTTGTACTTTTGATGGGTTTTTTTAGTATTACACCTAGGTTTTTATATATATATATATATATATATATATAATTTTTTTTTTATATATATATATATATATATATATATATAAACTAAGTATATGAATATGTATAAACAAAAGATTTTCTAAATATGTACTGTATGTGTGTATTTAGATTTAGATTTTTCACTCTTTGTTATATTGCAGCCATATGCTAAAATCATTTAAGNNNNTATATTTGTATTGTATTATATTTCAGCTTAATATCAGTTACTAAGAGTGATTTTTTTATAATTTTAGTTTTCATTACCAGTAACAGCATGCTATGAATTGCAAAAGTTCTGGAAATGAATTGGTCAAATATTACAGGAAGACTACAATAAGGTCTTCTCAAGAGCACTCAGCAGGCAGCTGTGGACCACCAGGAGCAAACTTGAACACCCCTTACTTGATTTGTATTGTTCTGCATCTGTAGAGCCTGACTGAATGGCATTAATTAATAAGGCAGGTTGAAATTAGCCTGGGGATCAATGGTGACTGCTGTGTCTTATGTGTCAGCGTCTCAGGCTCTTCCTGATGTTACTCCACAGTCAGTAGGTTGAAGGACTGGTATTAGTATATTGTTTTGTTTTAATCCTATTAGACAAATGAACTTCTCTAGTCTAGTTCAATCAACCAGTCATACAAGATCATAAATAAAGATGCAACGTCTGTAGCTCATAAAAGTAACAAGTTTTGGTTTAAGTCAGTTTATGACTTTAAATCTTCTTGTGTTTAATATTAGTGAATAGTGTTGTTGTTAGAACAGCTTGACTAAGATATTCAGAATAGTTGCAGTAAACGTGATGCAAATCCCGCTGCTCCGAATCAGTCTGTCGAGCACAGCATGTCAAACTCATGAAAATTTCAGTGCTGTGCCGAGATCTGTTTTCCTGTCCTTGCTATCTTTTTCAGTCAAAGTTTAAAGGCCACTTCTAACTTCCATGACTTTGACCAAACTTCTAACCCCATGAATCAATTCTGTCTGGTTAAGAACAGTTATTGGCAGTAGTGCAAGTTTTTCAATCCATTTTTCGTGATTTGGTTTGGTGCTCGCCCTGCACGTAGTGGTAGCCATTCATTTTTTTATTTCCCTATTTTATTTAATTTTGTAACGTATTCAAACCTTAAGTAGGCAAGCTTTTATGTTGACGGGTTGTCGTAGAGTAAGTAAATGCACTGCCTGTTTTAACGCTGTCGTGTGAAGAGCGTAAGTGAATGAAATGCCACAGTTTAGCATTTTTCTTTGTACCTCGGCACCTGTGCACCACTTATGTACACATGACCTCCGGTTATTTGGTTAGTTTTCGTATTACATAAAAAGTTGAGCTTGCGAGTTGAAGGTATGCGTATTTTTCTACCCATTAATTTCCAGTCCTCTTGCTAATTTAGAATAAATGAAGCAGGAAAGTGCTTACTTGAGTAAAAATGAGGTCAGGGTTGATGTGAGTTTACAGTATGTTTGATGTGGTGTTTGTGTTTGCAGAGGGAGACTCTGTTACGGCAACTAGAGACAAATCAGCTTGACATCGATGCCACGCTGGAAGAGCTCAGTGTTCAGCAGGAGACTGAGGACCAGAACTATGACATGTGAGTGTAAACCTTGTCACATATTGGAGTATGAATTAATATATATGAGTGTGTGTAATATATATATGAGCTGCTAAATGATTAATTAAAGTTTTTGTTTACATATTACATGTGAGTATATTTCATATGTCAACTGTGTATATTTACACACATATGTGTGTGTATATATAATAAATATATTTATATACTATGATATAAATAAATATGCATATAGTTACCTGTAAATATTTTCAAAATAACAATTGCTAGTCTTTTTTTCCTCTAATAAAATGACATTATTATTATTATTATTAATTATTTTATGAAATAAAACAATAATAATTAATAATAATTATTGTGGTGGTGTTATTATTAATAATATTGATTAATTATGCATAAATATTTAAATACTAACAATATCAGGGGGCACTTTATGTAAATAAGGGATTTGGCTGAAAAAGATTTTGGAAAAAGAGCCAGCCATTAAACCAAAAATGTCATCTATCGCTTTCCAAATTTTTCCAGATTTCTTGAGATGATGGAGGCACGCAAAGCTTACGGCTCTCCGGCGCCCTCTAATGGCCAGAGTCCGTCCTCAGGCTCCCAGTCTCCTGTGGTGCTGCCCGGGGGCGCCTCTCCCAGTAACTCCAGCCCCAGCACCCCACAGGCCCCTGTCCCGCTCCAGACCCAATCCGCCCCTCCACCGCCGCCATCTATACCACACCCTCCTGCCCAGACCCCAGCCGCCCATGTACCCCAGACATCATCACAAACCCTGGAGCCTTCGCCCGCAGCTCCGGTACCCGCTCCTCCTCCTGCCCAGAAACGAGGCTTCATCTCACGCCTGTTCGGATCGTCCGCTGCAGAGGCGGCACGAGACAAACCAGGTCTGTGCACTGTTATTATAGCATCGTTAATATAAACCTTTTTATTAACAAGGGTAGGTCTTAATTCACCTCTTCACAAATCAAGATCACACATTGTTTATGTTTTGAAATACAAAGGTGGTTACATGGACTGTACAAAATATGATGCTAATGCGGCTTTATGAACCGTAATAAAGAGGGGCTGTCGTTTAGGGACTGCCTTCATTGCTTTATATACTGAATACTGATAAGACATTATCAGGGAACCCTGGAGCCACTGCACAGTGATTACAGAGACCAGTGGACTGACAAACACACGAGCAGCTCTGCACCAGTGCATCTGCTGCTGCATTGCAGATCCTGGGGGATGGGGCCGATCAGAAGGACGCTAATGCACTTCCTGTCAACACATAGAAACAGAACATGTGTCAAAAAGCTATCATCATTGTGTATTACATTTTATATTACATTATATATTTTTTATGAATTATATGCTTCATTTTTTTATTTGGTTTCATAAAATGTCTTGGGAATACTGGATCCATTTACTGGATTTTGCTATAGAAGGTCCGGGTTTTAGATATATATATCTATTTTTTTTTTTCTATTTTACGTTTAATGTGTGTTGGTGAAATTTTAAGGACTAAATCTGGACTGCATTTCCAAAAAGCATCTAAGCACATCGTAGACCTACTGTCACCAATGAGCTAAAAAAGGCTGATTTTTATTACTGTATTACATTAATAGATCAAGAATTGAAGAGCCTGATTGTCAAAATAATGTGATGCAAGAATATCTTAACCTTATTTTGTGTGTGTTTACTAATTGTTTTTTTATGCTCAGATTTAGCTAATTATGTTTCTGTTTACATTAACCTTTTTTAGAATAATTATAATAATTCATAATAAATGTATAATAGAATTTTATTGCAGGAAAATTCTGTAATTCCATAATGGTCAAGTATGTTTTTAGATATAAATACCTGATCTTTGCAATTGTGTAACATCATTTTGGCATTTTATATTAATGCAATTTTAAAAATGTATTCGGTTTCTTAAAATAAAATTTTTTGTTCTTTTGATGCTTGAGGTGTAATGACAGACTAACCTAATAACATCACTTTGATATTAACCATTTGTGATTTAATAATTAATAATATAAGTTAATAGAATTTAATAACAGTCAAATGTGTTTTAGTTGTAAATATGGTATGAATATCTGATATTAGCAGGTGTGAAACAATTTGTGCATCTTGCCATTACTTAACACAATTAATATGATTTTAATCCTTTTAATGTGTTTTAAATGTGCAAATGTTGACCTGTTTCCAGGAAGTTAGAACAGCATTTGGATTATTGTAGGCATTCATTTAAAACCCTTTTCTGATTTTATTTATTAATTATTTATTATTTATTTCATCAGAATCTACAGGCTCTGAAGACCCGAAGACCTCTGGAAAGGTGCAGAGTGTGGATGACTTTGTGCTGGAGGTGGGCCTGGACCGGACCTTTCTGGAAGAAGGTGGAACAGCAGTTAAATCAAAGAACAAACCCCCAGCATCAGCTCCCATCCTGGACAGTGATAGGTGAGCTGTGATTACAAGCAAAAATCATCCTTCCAGCTTGAAGTCTGAGTATTATTACAGATCAACATGATTTTTCTGCTTCAGAATTAGTTTTTGGTTTTTTTAAGAGATTAAGAAAGTAGAGAAAGCATTGATCACAGCAAAAGAACAGGGGCATTTATTGAGAAAGTAAATGAGTTTAAATTTCGTAAATCTCATGTTAAACTCCTGAGAGCTCTCCTGTCGTTTCCTCAGTGATGGAGAGGGACGGGGAAATCCTCTGGTGTCCGGTTTCCAGGATGATTTAGATCCTGATGACAGAGCGCTGTCCCATTCTGCTGTGAAAGCGGCGGTCCCGAGCGTGGGTGTCACCCTCACGAGCGATGAAGAGGAGGAAGATTCATCTATGCCCTCTGCTGCCCAGCACAAAGGCATTTGCTCGGGCCCAAACTCAAAGGGGTGAGAAACCGCAAGTAGATGTGTCAAATGCATAGTACTTTTAATAGAAAGGCTTCTGTGAGATCCAGACGTGTTGAGACTTGACCACAATTTCCTGAAGATTTGTTGTACATTTTTAATTTAAATTCCCTCACTGTTTATGAGCGACCAAAATAGAAATAGTTCCATCTGCAGAGAGACTTGTCCAATTTACCCTAATTAAATAACTCTTAATGAAGCCACAGCCAGATTTAATTTCTTGATATTCTTTTTTTCAATTAATGCTACTTTGGCACAAGTGATTTTTATAGAGGAAGGGATGGATGGATAGAGTCCTAGAGAGACAGATATAGGTACTGATGGAGATAGATACAAGTAAAGATAGATGGATATATATATATATATATATATATATATATACACATACACACAAGGGTTAAATTGGGATTAATTATGTGGGGGGCCTGAGGCTCTATGGTATTGGGTTCATTATATATGTGTGTGTGTGTGTTGACAATTATGATTTATTATTTATTTTATTGAGGGCTTTTTTTATTAATCTCATTAATAGTTCAATTTACATTTTCAATTCTTAAAACTTTATTTATAAATTAAATTATCTTAAAATATTGTGATTGTTACTATCTATTAAATTATTTATTACGTTAATTTATTATCATTTATTATATAATTATTGTTATTAAATTATTTACAGTGAAAAATACAACTGCATTAATAAAAAATTACGAGATTCTTTCATAATATCTTTTTAATATACAAGCAAGAAATGATTGTTGAAATAGCTAAATTAAAACGCCAGTAGGTGCCAATGGTGAGCTTTTAATAATTGAGTCATTAAGTCATTCATTCAAGAGATTTGTTAAAACAGCAGATTTATCAGATGATTATGAATGAGTTAATAAATATTTGATTTGACTGATTCATTCTGAATCACTGAATCATTCAGCAGTGAATCGACTGGTTGCTATGAGATGCTCCTAAAATGCTTTGTAAGATGCTTTTAATCCTATCCACTAGGCACCACTTACTCTATTTAAATTTAATTAAATTTTTATAATACTTATATATATATAATAATAATAATATATATATATATATATATATATATATATATTTGTATATATAATTAGAGATGGATGGATGTAGGTAGATATAGATATAAATAGAGATGGATGGATGTAGAGAGATACTGTAGATCAGGGGTAGACTCTGCAGGACATTGGCACTCCAGGACCGACGTTGCCTACCCCTGCTGTAGATAGAAGTAGAGATGAATGGATGATTGGTGGATAGACAGAAATATGGCTGGATAAACAGATGGATAGTCCTCAGATATTAAGAATAATTGTTTAGACAAGATGATGGTTTCCTCATTTTTTTTTTTGTGAAATCTAACTTTCAATTCTAGATCTACAGTGAATTCTGTCAAACAGCTGCAAACCAAGTCTAAAGCGGCCGAGAGACCCCAAAGCCTGAAAACCCCAGCAGGACCTGCAGTGCAAGGTCTGAAGACAGGAGGCGCTGTTGAGGCTGACTCAGAGTCAGACCGTGAGGCTCCAGTCGCTCAGCAGATGCTCTCATTTGTCATGGACGATCCGGATTTTGAGAACGAAGAGTTTTACGCACCCAAGATCAAGAAGGTAGAAAAACATTTCTAGGCTCTTTATTATTATGACTAACTAATCAGCTGATGAAATCTCCAGCCACAGCCAGCTAATCCCCAATTAGTCTTTTTTAGTATTTTATGTATTCATTTTACTCTTAGTGAACGTTTTAGTAGTTTTAATTCTCCTAAAAATATTTCTTTAGTTCTAGTTCTTTGTAGATGTTTTTGAGAAATGAGACATATTGCCTTGGCAAATAGTATCAATTTATTAATTTTTTTTCTATTGTTTTACTTCAAGTAATGAATGTTTTATGCTTTTTGTTTTCAAAGAAATGTAAACAATGTAATAAGTGCACTCAATAAGAAAAACCCACAAAAGACAATTTAGATATTAAATAAGTACCTTGCCACCAAATAATACCTGCTCAGTCTAATATTTTATGCTTTTTTGTTTAGGGCACTTTTTCTGCACAAGATGACTTATCTGACCGGTCAGATGATGGGTTTGTATTAGCTGGACTCCCACAGCCCCCCAAACCTGCTGCCACCTCATTTAAGACCCTCAACAGTGACATTGACCTGTTCGGCCTGGGATTTGAAGAGACGACACCTAAGAGTAAAGACAGCAGTGAAGACCAGGAAGGTATGTTCAGTGTGTGTGTGTGTGTGTGTGTGTGCGTGCGTAGTACAAGACAAGTCAAGATTACATTATTTAATCAGTCTCTGAAATATGTCCTACTTTTTTATGGTTAATTTAAATGTCAATTTAATTAACACTTAGGATGAAAAAAATATTCCTTTAGTGGATCATTGAAAACATATGTTTAAGATGGGATAGGTGAGACTAATACAGGGCACTTAAATATTTATGTTTGAATAAATACACAATATTTAATGTTTCACAATAAAATTTCACAATATTTAATGTTATTATATTCGAATATTTAAATATTTTTATTATATTTTATATTATAAAAAAACTTGGAGTACAAATATAGTTATGTAATTGTTAATGTTATTTCTTAATTGTACTATATGCCTTTCCAAAATAATCAGTATTGAATAAAATCAGAATCGAATCGCAAGCTACAGTCAAAATTTAAATAATTTGTGAAGTTTTTACTTGTGTAAAAAAAGAAACGGCACATTGAATAAACTTTTTCTTTTTTTTTTTTTTTTAAGTAGGAAGACTGAAATATTTTTTTTGTAAAATGTATTCCAATAATCAACAGCATAACTTTAAACTTGTGTGTATCGTCTTCCAGATAATGAAAGCAGGCACTCCACAAAAGACAAAAAAAAGAAGAAAAAGAAAAGCAAAGAGGTAAGATATTAAAAAAAAAAAAACTTGACCATATTAAGACCCTGATATACTAAATCGAAGAACGAACTGAAATGATGTCATTTCGAACTAAATCAGGCCAGAACTAAGTTTGTTCGAATCAGCTCACCATAGCAAATGTTTTGGGGAGTTCGTTTTGACTTGAACACCTTTGAGCTACCATAGGTCCATTTGTTATCATTAATTAGAATCATTGTACTGGACACCGGTCAGCCTTCTCGATTTCAGCATCAGCGATCAAAAAGCATGTCATTCAGCATCATTTATTCTTATTAAAACATTTTCCGTGCCATCAGATGTTGTTGCTTGTGCACTGTATATGTAAAAAAAAAAAAATAAAAAAATCTCGTTTTTGTTCTAGGAGGACGAGAAAAGCAGCAAGAAACGACATAAACACAAGAAGAAGGAAAAAGATGAGGCGGGAACAGGAGACGAGAAAGAAAGGAAGAAGAAATCTTCAAGGACCAAGAAAGCAGGAACTGTGGACGATCTCGAGGCCTTCCTGGCAGGAGGAGATGGACCAGGAAACAGTGGGGGCGGAGACTATGAGGAACTCTAACCAATCAGGATTCGACATCCGCGCCGTGTGACATCACCAGGTCATTTTCCAACCCATTCCAGCTGTTTTTCAGTGCCTGACCTTTCAAGTTCTCACAGCGTTTTTTTGTTCTTCCAGCATTTCAGCTTTATGAATCGGTACATGGCACCATTATTCACCTCATGCCGTTTTCCAGTATTTTGTATTCAGTACAACTTTTAGATGCAATTTCAAATGATCCAGAGTTTATTCCGTCATTAACTGATTAGAAATCGTTACACGAAGACTTGAGGTCATTTTATCTTATGTTGGTTTTTTTGGGGTTTTGTTTTGTGTGTGTCTTTGTGACTGTGTGCATGTATGTCTCCCTGAACATTTTGGCAACTCTGTGAGTGCTTGCTTTTTTATTTGTTATTTAAACGTATAGAGGGGGTTAATCAGACTTGCTTTAAGATCCACAAAACATACTCGCCCGCAATACATGAGCAGAGCTGCTTCCTGTGTCAAACATTCAACGAACTCTATTGCAATTCTATCCAACAATTAATACAATAATGGTTTTCATAAACAGAAATTCTTTCCTCATGTGCTTCATGAGTGAGACCTGACACGTTGTGACATTCATTGTCTTCCAGACGCCACATCAAATATCAAACCTTAGGAAAAACAATCAGTGGTAACTAGATTTAATACCATAAGCCTCATTTGCCATTAGTTTCTTTCCGTTAATGCCTTAAATTGTTTTACATTTAACAAAATGAAAGCCTTTATAGAGCAATCCTATAAAGTTAATTAATGACTGAGGCTCTGACAGAATTACTTTGAGCTCTTGCAGCCATCGCAATTAGATATAATTATAATCATGCTAAAGGTTTGTCTTTATTGGCAACTATTTATGCAGTTATTAAATTAGTGTTATTATTTATGATATTAAAATGTGTTAAAGGTTTTAGTTTCGGGTTCCTCTCTTGGTCTCTTTGTGATGTCCTCATTGGTAAATGTGTTTATTTCCTTGCTCTATATTCTTTTTATTTTGGCATGTGTACATGTTAGTAGCTGTGTTTAGATCTTGTGTTTTGGATCCTTACACTCCAGATAATTTCAGAGATGGACCACCAGGATCCTGTGATGCTGACGCACCTTGAAGGTCCTTTATGTATAGCCAACATATTCAGAGCCGGACCGTGCATAAAAATAAATACATTTCATACATTTTAGCAACTGCCTACATTTGCTAAATTCAGCTGAACAGAACTGATCTAAAAATTTCAAAATATAGTTATGCTTGTTTTGGTGACCTAAAGAAAAGAAAGTTATGCTTTAGTAAATAAAAGAAATAATAAAAAGAACAGGCTATATATGTAAGTGTATAAAATCTTGAGCGTATATGATCATATTTTTACTTTGTAATATCAACAGCAAAAAAACTGAATACTATTTTGGCTTGAAATGATCCATTAATGTTTTGTTGAATGAAAGTTATATATACAAATGATTGTTTACTCGTCATTCATGTGTCCAGGATTAGAAATGAAATTGAAATGAGTGCGAACGATTAATTCTCATCGTGTTTCCTAAAAGAATCCCAGTGTTTACATCACAATATGCTTCTAATTTTATCAAGTAATTATAAACGATAACCAAATAATTCAGCGTTCAACTGTGTAATGACTGTTTTCAGTTTTACCAATGATTCATCTTATTTGTGTTTAATGAATCAGTTACAGTGTTTACAATGCATTGGCATTTATGACGTCGAATTGAATGTGAGCTGAGCATTTACACAAGAACAGATTTCCCGGCGATTCACTTGTGTGCTAGGAATCAATCCCATTATTTACATGCAATGAGTTTTTTTTTTCTTTTCTTTTTTTTTATATTATCATCACCAAATAATTTGAAGCTGGGAATATATTACTACTAATGAACTACAATGTCGTGGAATCTGATTGGATCCAGCTTAAGTGGAAGAATATCCATGCGGTCTGTTTTAGAGAGGCCTCCAGGATACGCTGACAACTGAATGTTGATTTCTGCTCGTGAAGGAATTCAAGGACCTCGTCGGGGGCGAGTAGCCGGTAACTAACGGTGCGTTTAAAGAAGCGCAGACTCCCGTGTGTCTCCTGCATCTCTGAGGTGGCGGATGCGGATGGATCCGAGGCTGTGATGCATCACGCTGTCACCATGGAAGCACACGTCTGGGAAAACCGTCTCCACACGCTCACTGTGATAAATCGTCACGCTCTCTCCACTGTTGATACTCTCACCCCTGAACCAGCAGAAGTGCGCATATCAGCGTCCTCTTTACTCTGGGCCCTTTGATTGAATTATTTATCTGTCCGTTGGCATGCATATTTTTCCCACCGTATGAGAGAAGGAGACAGGAAATGAATGCATTGGTGCTGCACTAGCTCCTACAGGCCAATGGACTGCATGCATTACTGTACTTCCTCCACAGCGATTCACAGTGAATGATTTGATGGTGCGTAAATGTTTGAGAATGCTATTTTTTTAAACCGTATATCGGTTTTATTTTAGTCATACAGCTTATGCATTCCAAAGCCTTTCTTTGTTTGGGACCATAAATGATTGTGTTTGCCTATTTATTGTTTTTGTTACCCTGTTTCACTACCCTTAGTCTTCATATTTGATTTATGTGTTTCAATTGTGTAATAAATACAAGAAATTTGACCAGGTTTGAAGGAGCTTTTATTGGTCTCTTAATGATGAAAAAGAAATATATTTGTTAATTATTATTATGTTATTAACTACAGCTGTTTATCGAAAAAGTTTAAATGTCATTGCAATTTAACATATTTTCTATTTTAATATACTTTAATTGATCATTTATTTTAAAGCAGCTGAAGTTTCAGCATCATTACATCCTCTGCAGTCTTTAGTGTCACATGATCCTTCAGAAATCATGTTTATATGCTGATACATCATCAATGTTAGAAACTGGTGTGCTGCGTAATATTTTATTTTATTTTTGTGACCTGTGATACTTTTTTTAGGATTCTTTGATGAATAAAAAAGTTAAGAGAACAGTATATTTAGAATAGATATTTTATTTGTTAAAAATACACAATACTATTCAAAAGTTTGGTGTCAGTATTTTTTATTTTTAAAGTAATTAAAATAAAAGGTGCAGTAAGGACATATTAATAAAAAATAATTATATTTTGAATAATGCAGTTCTTTTTATTAAAGAAAGTATCGCCACATGAAAATTCAGTGCTGCATTACAGAAATTACGTTTTTAAAGTGCATTACAAATTATAGTATTTCACAATATTTTTCTGTAGTATTTTTTTATATATTTAATTATTTTAATATAGATATTTTTAGTTTTAATTTTTAAGTATAGGAGCATTATCAGCACCAGAGCTTTAATTTCTATAAATATATATTTTCCCCCACAGATCATTTTAGTGCTATTATAGTTTTAAAGCCCAGTCCACAACGAAGAATGTTTTTCTGTCGTGACTTTTTCTTTCCACTGGAGGGAGTAGTTTTGACCTAGCCATCCAGTCAGCAGAGATTGAAGTGACCAGGTTAAGTTTGCTTGAGGATGCATGTGGAGCAGTTGTTGTGAACAGGGACGGATTACGGACCGGGCCAGCAGGGCCACTACCCAGAGGGCCCTTGGGGTGCAGGGGGCCCGTGGGACCCTTAGCCCATAAGTGCGACGCATATGAAAAATGAACGTCTGTGTATCTTACAGGGCCTTTGATCCCTGATGGAAACATAGATGGAGGGCCTATATTGCGCAAACGCCGTGCCCAGGGCCCCACACGAACCATGAACGTTGTGCAAACGTTTTCTAAACTTTATGCCCAGGGGCACACACAACCCATAATCTGTCCCTGGTTGTGTACAGTGTTTTATTTAATTACTTGCTAGCTTACTTACTACCTTGATCATCAGCAATCAACTATGATTTCCAATGCGGTATATTTTGTCCTTAATTAAATCATTTACAGAATGGGGTTTCAGTATTTAGTGCTGATGAAGGCAGTCGCTGATGCCAACTTCTGTCAGTTCAGTTAGTAGTAACTCTTATTTATACTACCAAGGTCTCTTTCCATGTCCTTCTCTTCCCCTTTTCTATCTTATAGACCACATTAACTACATGGCCTCGGTCCAGGTGTTCTGTCGAGAACATGGAGCGTCATTTATAAATTTGGCAGACACTTGATGCATAAAAATCAAAGCCAAAGTGCTTACGTTGCATTCAACCTATACATTTTATGAGTACATGCATTCTCTGGGAATCGATCCCATGACCTTGGTGTTGCTAGTGCTAAGGTGAATGTGTTTGCATGAATCCATATATGTACATCTTACTACAATAGCCTTTAAAGACCAATTTAAATAGTAGTTTTAAATCATTTTGATCTTGATGATTATTTTCAGGCACAGAAATCTGTATTAAATACAATACAGTCAGCTTTATAGGCTTGAGTTGCTGTAAAACTGAGACACTGGAAGTGAGCAGATTCATATTAAATGTTTAGCTTATCAACATGCAAATGTCAAACTGTATAATAATGCAAATGCGTCACCGGTAAAGACTTTTTTTGTTTTGAGAAAATAGAGAGCTGTCTATGTAGAGTGTTTTAGGTTACATCAACTAGGCAGCAGGCAGCAAGGCCATTCACTAGGTGTTGGAACAGAGCCTTGCCATCAGTTTAATGAGCGTTTTAATGGGCTGTCACACGTGTGCAAGTACTAAAAATGTGATTCACCAGAAGTCTCTCACTTTCCCAGAGAAACACTAATGAGGATTTATTCTACAGAAATGTCATGGTTCAGTCTCTCTTCTTCTCTTTTGTAGCTCGGAGTTTTCTGTGCAACAATTTCTTAACTATCTCGGGCCGTAGAGAAGAGTCTCTGGAGTGATGCCGATCACATAACTGCTGAACAGCATGCCGTGTGTGTGTGTGTGTGTGTGTGTGTGAGTGTGTACACTCCAGAGTTAATGATGCATCTCGTCTGCAGGCGACAGGCTGAAGTAGAAACAAATGCCTACTGAGTAAAGCAATAAGCCAACAGAGGCTGTTACAGTAATTTGAACATATTTAAGGAATGCTAGAATGGCATCAGTGACGCTGTGAGTTTCTGTTTATTGTTATAGTCCATATGTTGAAGCTGTTTAACTTCGGTAATGCAGTTTAATTCACAGTGAAACATGATCTCCATTAAGACAAAAAAAGGTCAGACTGGTCTTGTCTTCCTCCTCGTATTTTACCTTGAATTATTAGCATTGATTTATTTTTATATTATTTTTCATATACTTTTCTCTTACTATATATATATATATATATATATATATATATAGTGCCCTCCACTAATATTGGCACCCTTGGTAAATCTGAGCAAAGGTGTCTGTGAAAATAAATCTGTGTTGTTTATCCTTTTGATCTTTCATTCAAAAGATTCACAAAATCTTTAATTGACGTAAAACAACTGAAAATGGAGAGAAAAAAAAGAAAAAGTTTTTCTTCTATACATGTTAGCCACAATTATTGGCACCCAATTATTTCAACGTCCTTTTCCCAAGATAACAGCTCTGAGTTTTCTCCTGTAATCCCTGAAGGGTTTGGAGAACACCTGATAAGAGAAAAGACACCATTCCTTCATCCAGAATCAATCCAGATCCTTTAGATTACCAGCTCCATGTTTGTTTTCCTCTTTAGTTCTCCTCACTCAGAGTTTAGGTCAGAGGTCAGGGACAGCCATGGCAAAAGCTTCATTTTGTGCTCAGTGACTAATTCTTGTGTTTATTATGATGTCTGTTTTGGATTATTGTCCCAGTGATAGACCCAACCATGGCCCATAATAAGATTTCTAACAGAGTTAGTCAGTTTTAGATTTGTTATCTGTTGGTGTTTGATAGAATCCATGATGCCATGTGTTTAAACAGGACCTCCAGCAGAAATATAGACCCACAACATCAAAAACACAGCAGTATACTTCATTGTACACACAGAGTACTTTTTATCCCTGTGTTCACCAAACCCATCTTGAGTGTTTGCTGCTAAAAAGCTAATTTTTCAGTTTCATCTGATCATAAAAGCCAGTCCTGTTTGTCAACTGAACATGCTGGATATTGTTTTTGGATGAGCGAGGAGAATTCTTCTTAAACCCTCCTGAACAACATGTGCTGATGTAGGGGCTATTCGACTATTTTTTTAAAGGTTTTCTGACCCTGAGACTCAACTATTTTCTGCAATTCTCCAGCTGTGGTCCTTGAAGAGTCTTTAGCCACTCAATCTCTACTCCTCGCCGTGTATTAGGAGGATAGAGACACACGTCCTCTTCCAGGCAGTTTCCTAACATTGTATGTTGATTGGAAATTCTTAAGTATTTCCCTGATGGTGGAAATAGTAAATTTCACTGCTCTAGCTCTTTTCTTAAAGCCACTTCACTAATTTGTGAAGTTCAGTTTTCTTTTGATGCATATATATATATATGTGTGTATATATGTGTGTGTTGATGATTAAGGGAATTTGGGCTTTGTTTTCCCTTCTAAACCATAGCTGGATAATCGCATGTCCATAGTCATCATGGAGTGCTCAAAATTGTGAATCTAAATAGGAAAATACTTCTTCAGAGATATTTTACTCATTAAAAAATATTAGGGGTGCCAATAATTGTGGTCAACATGTATTGGAAAATACTTTTATTGCATCATAAGAATGTCTCCCTATTTTCAAAAGTTTTACTTTAGTGATAGTTTAGAAATGATAAATGATTGTTTTTTTTAAATGATAGGTTAAAAAGGATAAACAATGCAGATTTATTTTCACAGCCACCCTTGCTCAGATTTACCAAGGGTGGCAATATTAGTGGAGGGCACTGTATATATAAAAAAAATTTCATACATGTTAAGTGTGTGTGTGTGTGTGTGTTTTTTGTCTTTATTTTTATGCAAAATAAAATAATAAAAATAATAATTATTTTTAGAATCTATATCATAAAACATAGAGATTTGATTTTCAGGTCAGTCTATGTTTTGCCATTGCATGATGTCCAACAAACCCAATATTTTGGTGATTTGTTTTTTTTCTCTCCCTCTCCTAGTATGGCATTAGATTTATTGTGACAGCAGGCGACACAGACTTGTGTAACGGACATGTCATGATTTCACAGGTATTTATGAGAAACAGCAGATGGTTTATACCACAAATCTGTTTCTTCAGTATGTGAACCGGAGGGATTCAGAGCACAAGAGCCAGTGTGATCAATGAGAGACATCACTGATCTTCCCAGTCCAATGTTAGTACTTGTAACCTGATAGCAATAATCCAGCAAAGGCCAAACTCCAGTATATTCCCATGAACCTGCATTAAAACACCTGAATTGTTTGTGAATGGCTTCTAAATGTGTATGTTGTGCATGTAAACGGGGTCATGAAGATGTCCAGCATCAGCTTTCACCGCACATTTGGAGAAGTAGTGGTGAGATGCTGCTTTGGTGCTTCTGCAGCCTCTGGAGACTTTTATATTGAAGGCTTTTAGAGGCGTAGCAGTATTTCTTCAGCTCACTGAGCGTGATGATGATGACACACGCAGCGCTCCGAGTCTTAAACAGACTCCAAGTCATTCACTTCATCCAGCAAGACTTTAGAAGTGTGTGTGTGTTTGAGTACTGAACACTACTCAGCAGCATGGACTTAACATCTGTATAAAAGTTATTGTCATCACAAAATGGCATTTGCAACTCATTTATTTCCATTATGGGATGCAATTTGGAATAATGACAGAAAAAATGTTTTGTGTTTGATGGTGTTTGTGTTTAATGTGTGACTATCACATTACTAGCCTTTATTAATTTACATTTGACTTATTCCATTTTGTCATTTGTCAACTTTAATATTTTGTTTAAAAATGACTAAAACTAGATGCATTTTAACTACTTGTTCATGTTTTCAATTAGTTTTATTATTTTTGGTGATAGATTTAGTGATTTTAATGTTTCTGTTTTCATATTTAAATTGTATATGTTGTTTTATTTAGTTTTTATTTTAATTTTAGTCATTTTGATTGATAAAAAGGTAATTACATTTCTATGATAAGTCTTATAGTGTTTGAGTTCATTTTTATTTTAATATTTAGTTAATTAAAAAAAATAGGTTTAAAATTTAGGTTTTAGTAATTTGTTACTTTATTTAGTTTTTTTTTTTTTATTATTATTATTATTGCTGTTTTTTCACATTCCAGTGCCTAATTGTCACTTTTAAAATGTTTTTCTAGGATTATGTTTTTTATTTTGTTTCATTTTATATTTATTTCAGTTAAGGAAATTGATTTTAGTAGTTACCATGAACTAATGTCATTAAATTTCTGAAATCATAAAAAAAGAAATGCACAGATATATATATATTTTTTTAAGTTCTTGAAACTTGATTAGTATTTGTAGTAGGTAGGTGTAGAATGTGGCCTCTTTGAGTGAGTGAGTGTGTGTGTGTGTGTGTGTGTGTGTGTGTGTGTGTTTGTCCAGACAGGGCGGGTGGAGCTGTGTGGGCCGTGGACTAAAGGCAGATGGCTGTGTCACTTCTTTCTCTTTGCTCTGTCATGACCGGCTGGAGAAGCCAGAGCTGCCATATGCAACGCACACCTTCCTGACTAGACACACACACACACACACACACACACACGTCTGGTGATTCATCTCCACGACACACACACAAGCAGCCTGACAAGCCCTGCATAACACAGACCGATCTCCTTCACACACTTTTTCACACTTTTTTTTGTTAGCTGTATTTTCAATATTTTTTAACCTAATCAAGTCACAGGTTCGTTTTTTCTTAAGTACAGTGGTCTTTGACTGGAAAGATGATTTATGATGTACACACCTTAAAACATGGCTACCGTTTCCTCCTTTTTTCAAAGATGCTACAGTATGCCTCTTTATTTCTATATTAAGCATATTCTTATCTGCATCAGAGCTGTTTTGGTTCTCAGAGACTCTGTCAGAGCAGGGTTTTAGTGTTTCTTCAGAGTGAGTGATATAGAGCGGTTTATGTGAAGGGCACGAGTGTGAGCTGAAGAGACAGGGGACATACAGCCTGTGGGCCGCTGCATGCTTCTCTCTGGAAGTCTATTTAAAGTCACTTTGTCTCTCTCTATACTGACATGATCTTCAGCACTGCACTCATCTCTCTCTTTTTTTACTCAGTTTATTTCTATTTCCATTTCTCTACTTCCAAATACCTGGCTTATCACTCCGAAAACTAAATGTAGGCCTTGCAGGGTGAAGGGAAAGGAAATGAAATTCAGGAGAGATAGCTGGATGAATTAAAACTCGCAGTGAACTGTGCCAAATACCCACCGGCATTTAAAGAGGCTTATGGGACAAAAGATTAATGGTTTTGTACTTTGCTGATGTTTTACTTAACTTAATCTAAAAACAGCATACATTCAAAACATGTTATAAAATTTGGTGCTAAACAGTTTTAACATTGTAATGAAATATGTATATCACTCACTATATAATAATTATAATATATATGTGTGTGTTTAAAAAATAATATACAGTTATGGAGGACCAAATTACTTACTTAAAAGTAAATCATTAAATAAATGGTGAAATATATCAAGAAACTGTTAAATGCACAAATCAATGCATAAAAACGTGTAAATCAATGGATAAATAATACAAAATCATAACTAGTAACTAATATTTATTTATGCATTTCTTTAATCATGTATTTAACAATTTATTTGTATATTTCAACATTTATTTAATAATTTAATGTTGAGTAATTTGACTCTCCATATAAAATAAAATGATATGTAGTATAAAAATGCATATTAATTTGGTGCTAAACAATTTTAATAATATACAGTTGCCAAATCGATATTAAATATTAATACATATTTTAAGCATTTTAGTGGAAAAACTGTACAGTACATGTGACATTGCATTATATGCATTGGGAATTAATTGAATGAAGAAAAACTGTACCAAAAACAAAGAATATTTGTTTCATTTTGCTGAAAACTAGAAACGTATCACAAAAGTAAGTTGTGTCATTTTTGTTTTAATGTTGACTATAAAGTCAAGGTTTTATGACTTCTGGTTTCTGCTTGCCGTGCAGTTATGAGAGTGGCCAGCTCAAAACTCATCCGTTTATCTGCCAGCCCTGTGGCTTTTAGTTGACCTAATAAAAATATTTAGTCATTTCTCTACATCGCACTCACTGTAGTTCATTTAGTCACTAGGGAAGATGCATTTGAAAAAGGATTTATTAAAAGAAAGTGTGTTGATATTCTGTATCTAGGTTGTTGAAAGTGAGGTTTTGGTTGCTAGGAAGTGTTTTCAGTGTTCTTGGTTCTGATCTTGGTGTTTTCGGTCTCTGATCTTCTCATCCATGTGCACTCACCGGCCGTCGCTGAACTTGCTTCCCTGTGTCAGTAATCACCTGCTGCTGCTGCATTGCAGTGCTCCGTCTGTGCATGGCTTTCTCAGATCAATGAAGTCCCTACAGGTCAAAACATAACATAAGCAGTTTCCAGAGACGTCGCCAGAGGAGCTGGGTGTGCACGCTTGATTCATGAATGTTAAATATGAGCTCTGATCTGCTTCAGATCAGACAGTCCTTTCTAATGTGGAATTCACTGGGGTCTTACTCACAGCAGAAGGAGATGTGTGAAAAGACATTTATAATCATTCAAGATTTCTGTTTCAAATGAATACTGTTCTTTTCAATGGGGGGAAAGGAAAAATTCTAATGTATAATATAGAAAAATATTACATAATATATTTAAGAATTTGATGCTAAACAACTTAACGTTAAGAAAATAAGTTAAAATCATAGTAATAATCATTTTGTGTTTGGAAAATGTAATATTTCTATATAAAGCAAGCGCTTTGGTGAAAAAAAAATTATATATATTAGGAGAGAAGTTTAAAAATATTTAAATAAAACTCGTTTCAGCATTGATTATAAGAAGTAACACTTATTAAGCAGCAAATCAGCATAAATGATTTCTGAAAGATCACGTGACACTGAAGACTGGAGTAATGATGCTGAAAATCCACATTTAATTGCAGCAGTAAATTACATTTCACTATATATTTAAATATGAATGAGGGATTTTAATTTGTAACAATATTTCACAATATTGTTGTTTTTACAGTATTCATTCAATCCAGCCAGAAGAGACAAAATATGGGAAGTGTATATACTGTTGCTATGGTTGCAAATGTAACCTCAGGTCTTAAACATCAAGAAAAAAAAAATCTCACTAACTTATATTGTAGTGGAGTGGTTGAGTATTCTTCAGAAATCAGATGTGAACTATTACTATATAAAAGGACTGTGTGTAATGGAGTGGTGAAGTGGTTAATTGCGATTGCTTTTGCTTTGTGAGGTTCAAACCCCTGCCTCCTTATTTCACACCCTCACATTTTAGCACCACGAAGAAGAGTTATTCACTCATTTCAGTCCAGTGATCTCAGTCTGAATCATAACTCCTGTGTTCCTTCAGTGATGAACAGACACGTGGGTGAGTCTTCGCTAGACGAGTCAGAAATCTCTTCAGTTCAGACAGCAGCAGCCGCTCTGTTCAGCTCTGACTCTCAAACACGTCATGTTCTGCTGAAGACAGCTCTGACATTCCACGCTTTTACTAAACTAAACAAAAAAATAATCATATGTTTTGCATAACTGAATGTCTTGCTAATTATTTATGAATATATACGATTCATAAGTTTAAGGTCAGTTATTTGAAAAGTCTCTTCTGCTCACTGCATTCGATTTATAAAAATACATTAAAATATTAAAATCAATGATATTGTGAAATATTATTAAAAGTTCAAATAACTGATTTTTATAATAATATATTTTAAAATGGAATTTGATCGAATCTGATCAAAGCTGAATTTATCAGCATCATAACTCCAGTTTTCAGTATCACATGATCTTTCAGAAATCATTTTAATACGCTCATTTGTTGCTCAGGAAACATTATTATAATACTAATTATTAGTATTATCAATATTATTATTATTATCATTAATGTAGCTTAATATTTTTGTGGAAACAGTGGAAACTTAGTTAAATGTTTAGAATTGGTCCTAAAGTGTGAGCAAATAAATATAAATCATTATTCATGAAAAAAGTCTTCTTTAAATCACAATCTTTGTATGTAGAACATGCAACAGAGTTTATAATTCAGTTTTCAGAGAGAATACTATAGTAAATATCTGAATTCTGGGGTCTATAGACTTCACAAACCAGACTTTTTGCTGCAGTAGCTCATAGATATGAATTTATTTTGCATTCTCTTTCTATTCCCGCATGCCTAAAAATCCAGTTCATAAGAGTCTTACTGCTCCAAGCTGATTTGAGACCCTAGCGCTTTGATGTGAGCTTCAGACCGGCTCATCAGATACTGACGCCAGTTTGAGGTGCGTTACGCAAGAGGCTCTGACTCACGAAAGCTAACCAGCCAACAATCAGAGTCAAAAACATCAGTGCACTGTGAGAACAGAGGAATAGACTAGAGGTGTCCAGACTTGGTCCTGGAGGGCCGATGTCTTGCAGAGTTTAAAAAAACACACCTGAGGCAAGCGGCTAATCAAGCTCTTGCTAGGCATGCTAAAAACATCTGGGCAAGTGTGTTGAGATAACCTGGAGCTAAACACTGCAGGTTAGACATCACAGTGAATTTAACACAGATGGAAACGAGGCTGTTAGGGACAGATTTACAGACTTTACAACGGTATGTACTCTATAAAGGTCCTATAAATGACCATTTTTGAGTTTCTAGGTGATTGTTTATTGAATAAAATATGAAATTTGGACATAACTGGCAATTCTGACTTGTTAGATAAACTTGCAATTACGAGATATAAAGTCACAGTTTCTTTAAAAAAAAGAAAGAATTGTGAGATATTATAACTCACCATTGTGTGATAAAAAGTCTCAATTCTGACTTTTTTTTCTTAGAATTGTGAGATATAAAGTAGCAAAGGCTGATACTGTACGTTCTTAGAAAATTCTGACTTTTATAACTCTGACAGTTTGTTCTCGCAAATGCAACTTTAGATCTCACAATTCTGACTTTTTAACTTGCAATTGCAAGTTTTTATCATTTCTGAGAAAAAAAGAGGCTTCCATAAAGAATAGAGAAGCTAGTGTTGGTTGCATGTTTCCCAATCATCAGGATGGAATGAGATGTAGAGTGTCTTTAGCATATAGCAATGATATGAAAAGCCATGTTTCTGAATGAGAGAACCTAGTCATGCCATCCCTGACAGAGAAGAGAAGTAGTCCAGGAACTGAGCCCTGAGGCACCCCAGTAGCTAGATGTTGCTATTTTGACACCTCACTTCTCCAAGATACCTTGAAGGCACTGTAAGACTCAAATCACTGGAGTGTGGTTTCTGAGATGTCCTTTACCAACTTTTAGGGTTGACAGGAGGATCTGGTAGTTAACCATTCAAGAAAATAAGTATAAAAGATTTTGGAGCTGCTCTTGCCAGTCCTGGGGCTTCAACAGCATAGAACAAGGCAGTCTCAGTTGAATGTCCACTTTTGAAGCCAGATTGGTGGCAGTCCAGGAGGTTGGTCTTGTGTTTCAGCAAGGAAAGGAAGATGGGAAACCGGTCAATTGTTCTCAAAAAGAAAGATGGGTTAAGGGTGGGTTTTAGTACTGCTGAGAAAAACACTAGTGTGAAGGGATGTGTTAATAATGTAACTGAATGCAGGTACAACTCATATTTAATCAAGCTTTACATTTAAAATATATATTTGCCCACAATTTATTTTATGATTTTATTTTGCTTATCAGATATGAGAAGGCGAGCTTTTTAGGGTTAATTCAAATGATGTGCATCTTAACTGTGTTTTTAAAAAATTTAGACTTATACATGGAAGTGATGCTGATTAGGGAGAAAACAATTCAATAAGCTATAATAAATGCTAATTCTGGAACCAGCATCGCTGACAGCTTCAGAGTGGTATTGCATTGTATAAAATGTTGTATCATGCAGCATCAGTATCATGAGATTTGTTGTATAAGCTCACACATGAGTCGGTTTCTTATGGGCATCAGAATCATTCCCAGGCTCGTGTGCTGAGAAAGCACTTCATTAATAGGCAGACTTTCCCACAGCACGGTCCTGAGCGCTGAACAGGAGAGCAGCAGATCTAAAGAACAGGAGCTGTAAATAATGCATGAACAGCATGTGTGCCTGGCGTCAGGGAAGCTTGTCACGTAATGAGAGAGGAAACACTTTAAACTGAGTGCAATGTGGAAAGCCGTAAGTGGACATTCTCAGTTAGCTTTGCAGAATTTTGACCTGAATTTTGGAGATTTATAATAAAGCAGTTCTCAGCTGGTGGATCGTGACCCAGAAATGTCACTGACGAGCAGGGAAAAGACTGTTAAATTCAACTATGTGTATATATTTGGGATAGCAATATAAATTCTAATATTTTCAACTTTTAAACTGAAAGAGAAAACAATATCCGAATCTTCTGTTTATAACGCCAAACACTGTGCACTCAATCCGTTGTATGTTGGCATAAATTTACCTGTACTTGGTGAACTGGCTAATTTTAATACAGTATTTGGTCCAGTGATTTGATACAGTTCATTCATGTCCAAGGTTACATTTTTCTTGTTTGCATATTGTCTGATCTTGTTTTGACATCCGTTTGATCTGTCAACAAATTTAAATGCAATTTTGATTTAATTAATGACATCATAATTAGTCAAAATAACGCACGTACAGTATATGATTCATTTGATATATTTGATCAAATTTGTTAATCAGTGTAAGCGTGGTTAGTGTTCGTGTAATTCATGTCTAAATGTTATCGAATAATATTCATTTTGCAGCTCTCTTCAGCAAAGTGTACTGTATATAAAATGAAAAAGAAAATGTTTTTATTTAGTTCGATTTTTTAGTATTAGTAGTAGTATAATTTATGTATTTGAGTGTATTTGAATAATATTCATTTTGCAGCTTTCTTCATTAAATATTAAATTGTACTGTATATAAATAATATGTAGTTTGTTCGTTAGCACAATCTACGTATTTTACACAATTTAATATCATTAAATATATATTCTTTCATCAGCTTTCATCAGAAAACATTACAGTATATCAAATAAAATCTATATTGATTTATTCTGTGATTTATGCATTGGACACAATATTATAATGTCATTGAAATTAAATATTGTGCCAAAAGTTATTTATTAGTTTAAACAAATATGGTTTGATTTGTAAATCATTGATTATAAGTAAGTTCCACGTCATTGTTTCACAGACAGTGGTGACAAGATTTCAGGGGTCATTCACAGCTCATGCAGTATATTCATGTAATCTATCTGCTACATTTTCATAAGCATGTATGATAAAGCAGCTTTGTTAGTGTGTAGCCACTTGACATCTGGGCAGTTGAGAAGCATTGTGCTGAAGTTGCTCAGGACGTGTGTGTGTGTGTGTGTGTGTGTGTGTGTGTATGTGCTGACTGGGCTGGGTTTCATATGTGGAGGGATCAGTCTCTTGTTGAAGCTCCTCTGTCAGTGTCCAGTGATCGTCCAGCAGGTGTTTGTGTGCTGTTCAGCACATTTCTTCCCTTCCTGGAGTCAAATCAATACAGAGAGCTGGAAGCCAGACTCAGTCTGCTGAGGATTGAATGTCCTCATGTGAGCTGAATGATGCTAGAGGGGCTTCAGCAGCAAGGTCAAGATCAAGGTTTTTTAGTCTGCCCATCCATCCATCCATCCATCCATTCATTGTTCTATCTGTCCATCTCGTCATCTGTCTGATGTTCTGTTTCACATTCTCTCTCATCTCAGTGTACAGCATACAGCAGCAGCTCACAAGGTTTTAAAAGCGAGCCATAAAGAGGATTTCTAGTGAATCAAATGAAAGCGCTGATTCGCCTTGAAGCCATCAGTCACGGAGACCTGAATGAATACATCATAATTACAGCATTTTCCTCTAAAGCATGTTGTTGTATTTCTAATCACTTTTTACGGCAGGCGGCGTGCTATCAACACACAATCCGGCTCATTTGCATTCTTGTACTTTTCAGACCAGTGTAAGGTCGTTTGTAGTGAAATGACGAGCTGTCTTGAATAATTACTGTAGGACGAGGAGGATGCGTGTTTATAAGCTGCTTGTTTACAGCCGTGTGTTTGATTACATGTGTTCTTCAGGTTCTTTGTTGATCTCATTAACCCACATCGGTCAGCGGCTGATTGTCCCAATAGAGGTCCTTTAGTAGAATTTGTGAGTATTGATCTGCTCCCCATCAAACACTTTAACTGCCTGCTGAAACGAAACTCAAATCCCTTTAACTGTGATGAATTCAAGCAGCATTCAAAACTAACATTCTTGTGTTTTTCTGCATAAGTCTTAATGGAGGATGCAGTGCACTGAAACGTTGTCACAAGGGCTTTCATATGTGATTTAACGTTTCACATAACTAAAGTTGATGCAAAAATCCAACTTCGTTCCCAGTCCTACAACTTGTTAGTGTTGTGACAACATATATATCACAAAGTCATCATCATGTGTTCATCCTTTACAAATCTAGTCATTTGCATATTCAGATGTTGCTTTGCCAAATATTAAAAATAATTACGGTAACACTTGAAAACGCAATAAATTCTTAATTTGCTGTTTATTAATAGTAAGTGCGGTAGTTTAAGGTATTGGGTAGAGTTAGGTCTATGTGCTTGATTAGCTCTAATAAGTGGCTGATATTTTAGTAATATGCATGCCAACAAGCAACTAATAGGCTGTAAAATAAAGTGCTATATTTATTAGCAGTAGTAGTTGCAAACTCCTAATTTGCTGAATATTAATAGTTAGTTATGGTAGATATTAAGTTTAGGCATAGGGTTAAGAAATATGGTCATGCAAAATATGTGCCTTTTAACTTAAGTACTAATAAATATGCTAATAATAGACATGCTTATAAGCAACTAGTGACAAATGGTCCCATACTAAAGTGTTACCTTAATATAATATATGATATTAATATAATTATGTACTGTAATACAAATATATATTTAATTCTATAACGATTTGATTGTTTTTGTTAACATAATTTGATACATATTATTAAGTGTAATTATATTCTGTTAAAGGTAACAAATATCATAATGTATAATAAAGAATAATAGTCACATTCTGAATTTTGCAGCAATTAGTAATGCTAATAATAACATTAATTGGTGTAAAGGCAGACCGGGAGATACAGACTTTCGGAGGTTTAATGTATTTGCGTTTTTTTATTATAGCCAGAGGCGTTCGCCCCGCCCCTTAAACGCGTCCCAGTCGCGTTCGCTGCGCTCTTTTGAACGCGTTCTTGCCGCGTCCGCCCCGCCCCTTTTGAACGCATATTAGACGCATTGGACGCCGGTGCTGAGGATAGTAACGCCACAGATGCGCTCATCAGCTGAGGCGTGAGGACGACGCGATTCCCCGATACTACAGCCGCTTTCACGCTGAAATGCGACTCTCAGCCCGTGATAAAGCGTAAGCGCTGCGTGCGATGGATATTTGTGCTGTCGGCGGATGGATTAACACGGTAAGAGCATCGCGAGCATCGTGACAGATGAGCGCAGATTTCTGACATTGACATTGAAAACACGAGCATCGATGTTTGACAGATGACTCTATCGCATTGATCAGCGCGGATGAATGCCACGATCTGTCGGTATGGAAACGCTTTGATGTTGTAGGAATCAGAGTTGCGCATGATGCTGGAGGTAATAAGGCACTGATGGATAACCTATGAATCCTCCAGCTGTATGCATCGCGTTATGATGCTCATTTAGCGACGCGGGTTTAAACTGCAGCTTAACCACACTAACTATTATCTTGCGCGTGCAATTTACTTATCGCATGCAACAGACGCGTTTCCCTAGTGCTCGATTTCATATGTGCTGATGTCATAATTATTATTGAGGTTATGTAATGCTGTCGTGGCTTTTTCGACGTCAGGGGATGCATGGCCAGGGTTGGGGATCCTGCTAGTGAAAGTGAACTAACCTCTAATGATGCCTGATGAAATGGTCTACTTGTGTCACGTGATGTGGGATGCTCTGGGGCTGTACGTCATCGTGCGATGGTGCCTAGAGACTGTAATGTGCATCGTGCTGCATGCTGGAGCTGCAGTGTGCACCAGAGGTTTGCATGACACAAACCCTTTAAAGGAATCATTTGGCATGCAGTGCAAATTAATTACTCATTCCAGACTCGTGTGATTATGTTTGATGACTATTTTAAAGGACCTTTACACTTCTCTTATCAATTAAATAGACAACTACTATAGTGACCATGACTGTCAACATGCAGATGATGTTGGCCATCTCTTCAATACCTTTAACCTTTAAAGAAATGCACTTTTTTTAAATAGCATTTAGTACATTGATAATAATGTTCATTAATAATGTAATAAACACAAACTGAATAAAATGTTTTTAGACACTTAATTGCATATTTTTTGCAATTAAATGAAAATGTGTTATAGTTTAAATTGATATTAAATACAATTAGCTGAACTTAAGACTACCCATTTAAGCAGGATTTATAGATATTTATGTAATTTCAGAAGTATTTCTATTAGTGTACATACTGCCAGACATTATGGTAAACTACACCTTATTGTCGTTTCTATTGGTACTTGGTAAAAGTGTATCTAAAGGTGTTAAGAAACACACTTATACGATTTCAAGTACACTACATTCAATAAAATTTCCGGACAAATGGACTACAACTGATGATTTCAGTTTTAAGCAGACTAACATGTGTGGCATCTTCCATCCAGGGTGAAATCGTTTTAGATCACACTTAATGATAGTGAATTTTATTCACATATTCATATTGCATGTTGATTGCATGTCAGACAGCATTGCTCCTCGTGACCAAAATAAAGAGAGATTTCCGAGCTGCAGCTTAAAGAACGATTTTCAGTGAATAATAACTACAATTTCACTTAGTTTCTCCAACAAACCTCTCATAAGACTTTGAATATAGTGCAAAATTCACATGGACTATATACGCTTTATAATCATTTTGATTGACAGTGATGAAGTGATATTATTATATAAAAGCTTCTTCCAAAATGCATAAATGCAATTAAGAAAAAAGCTCAATTCACCCTTTGTTTTACACTAAGATAAATAAAAAATACAGCAAAATTTGACAGAATATTAATTTGTATAAAGTAGTTCTCAGTCCTGTGGTATCTTACAGTGTTGCATTGTTCACAGGAAACGCTGTTGCCTTCGCTCTCACTGGAACCTCATTAAACTCAGTCAGAATTGCATTACGTATATCACTCCTTCTTTCTCTCTCTCCCTCTGTCTCTCTCTTTTTCATGCATGTGCACGGGTCGTCTCTTATACATTACATGCACGCTCAACTGACTCATATGTTTCTATTTTTACTCCCCTTCCACTGCATTATTTGTGCAGCTTGTAAAAAGCAGAGAAAGGACGTAGTTTCAAAAGGTCAGATAGTCAGAAATCACGTTCTGTGCTGCCTTGAAGAGCTCAGGGTAATAAGACAACCTGCTGTAACTTTGAAAAATCAAGAATTTCTCCATATTAACTTCACAAAATAATATAATGTAAAATAAACGCTATTAATCCAGTAATGCAGTGTTATTTTAGTATAGCAGAATTAATTAATATAACAGTATTCAATAGTATTTTGAATAATAGGTTATATATATATATAATGACTGCTTTTCAAGAGAATTCAAGTTTGTCAATATGTTTATACATTATGTGAATAAATGATAGTGTTAGTACTGTTATTTTGATGTTTCATGTAAATGCATTTACATTCTTATATTTCCTTTGGGTCTCTCCTTTTTTTGTGCAGGAGAAATAGTGCTGTTCCTGATTGAATCATTTCATCTAAATGTTGTTTTTAATAGATATTGCCCTCTTATATAACTTCAGGGTTGTTAACTAATACTGTACTTAACAGTTAGCTTGAGCTACTTGAAGTTACACACTGGTGGCCAAAATTATTACAACACTATTTTTTTCACTAGCTAAAAATGGTTTTAAGGTTTTTAAGGTTTTAGTTTGCACAAGGAGTCTGAGAACAGCCAATGCCCCTCAAAGAGATCCGATCTGATCATCATCCAGTCTGTTTGGAATCACATGAAGAAACGTAACTAACTGAGATGCTTGAAATGAGAAACTCTCTCCAAGATGCTTCAAGAGACCTACCTGCAAAGCTACAGTACTGTTAAAAGTTTTAGGCACTTGCGGTAAAATAAAGAGGCTGATTAACTATTGAATGAAAACATTTGGTGTAAGCATCCCTTGTGTTTAAACAGCTTTTGCTCTATAGGTGCACTTGCCAATCATTTTCAGGGAGCTTTGCAAGGTTTCTTTAAGCCTTTTGGAGCCGTTGGCACAGTTCTTCTGGATTGAGTCTGTCTCAATTTGTTCTGTTACTTCATGTCATTCCAGACAGACTGGATGATGATCAGATCTATAAAAGCTTGTTTCCGCCACTGAATAAAAAATGTAAAAAGGTTATTGCAACGTTTTAGCTTAGAATTTTGACTTGTTCTCTCAGAACTGTGAGATATAAACATGCGATTGCGAGATATAAAGTCAGAACTGCGTGGAAAAAAAGTTGCGTGATAAACTTGCAATTTTGAGTCATAAAGTGAATTTATGTCATGCAATTCTGACTTTATTACTCACAATTGTGAGTTTGTATCACAATTCTAAGGGAAAAATGGTGAGATGTAAACTTGCAATTGCGAGAGAATTCACAATTACATTACGGATCCATACAGATCAGTTCTCTGTGTGGAGCAAACACAAATCTCACTGGATTATCACAATTAATGACAAAATGAATGTTTGCCTAAAAAAATATGATGCAACTCTGAGAGGACTGAAAAATAATGAATGCAATAAAAACAGTATGATGTGACCCTGTAATTAGTGCGTGATATCCTGGTGTTCAGCTCACATGAAGGTCCCTGAACTTCTCTTGCACTGAAGTTGTGTGTTATTTTTAGCTTGTTTTCTAAATGTTCTGGCGTTCTGTGATGTGAAAAGCTTTTCTATCTCCACTCTGCCGATCGCATCTTTCTGTTTGCTCGTATGGGTCAAGGAGCTTCAACAATACGTGATTCACTCAAAAGCGTTTAATTGAAGGGGTCTTTCTCATGCACCAGCAGCACTGCTTCCCTGTGGTTATGAGTACTTTGTGGTTACATGTTAGATGATGCCCGTAAAGTTAGCATTTCCTGCTTTTAGTGTGTAGAAGGATTTGGTTTCTACATGTGTCTACATATTATTCTAACTTTGCCTTGTGGTTGAAGTCTGGGTGAATGACTGTGTCATATTTCACCCCAAAAGTGTCACTGTCATGACCATTTCTTATTTTTTCTTTTGATTTTGTGGCGAATTTTTTTGAGATGCATAGAATTCAAATGTCTCAACAAAATTCTACAGCAGGACGTGGATCAGAAATCATGTTCAGGCTTGCAAACTGCTTTTTATGTTAATTACACATTAAAAACAACAAAAGACCATTTGTAAACCATTATCAATTTCTTTATATATTTTTATTTTGGGGTTCAATCAAATGATTGAAAATATAATACAAAAACATATTTGTAAACTATCTTCATGACTATTTTTCCTGATTTTGGGAAGAGATGTGCCATTTTTAAGATGCACAGTAATAGTGTGCCAACACAGAAACGCAACAAAACATTTTAAAACTATTATTACCACAATTTGTTTTATTATTATTATTATTATTATTTAATTTTTGACTGAAATATGCCATTTTTAGAGAGTTGCATAAAACTACTATAAATTCAGAAAACAGGTTCATGCATGAATTGATGTGTGGAACTCCATAATCCAAAATTTTGGATTATGGAGTGAAATATAAACAATTTTAGTGAGACATGCAAGTGCAATCTTATAGATCAGAAATGAGAAATCAAGCTTGCCAACTGATTTTTTTCCCCACAAATTATTGTGTGGCAACACCGCAGTAATGTGACTTTTGCTATTTTTGTGCCATTATCATAAGAATTTCTTATTTTCTTTGCCATTTTTTTGTGAGAACCTTCAGGGTTCAGGCTTACAAACTACACATGTGACAACACGATAAAACACAGAATGATAATATTTAAAAAAATTAAATATATATTTTAATAATATAACAATAAACAGGTGTGTGTCTATATATATATATATATATATGTTTTTTTGTTTTGTTTTTTTTAGAAAAAAAAAATAGAAATTTTTGGGGCAAAATGTGACATTTTAGTAAGATGTTCAAGACTGCATTTGAAAGCAGTACCTCTTGTGGATCAGAAATCAGGTTCAGGTTTGTGAACTGGATATATTCACATGAATTATTGTGGAGCTGCCTGTAGTGTGTCCCCAGGCGGTTTGTGGTCTGTGTTTGACTTGGCCTGATTCCGATTTTATGAGACAAACTCCTGTCATGTTCACGAGTGAAAGTGGATTACAGAGATTAGAGATTGACTGACAGCACAGACAGTGCACAAAGACAAGGTCAGAAACTGGGAAGCTCTTTAGCTGGGAATATGATGGGAGATTCGGGAACAGCCGAGAGGAACGGGGAAGGAGAAAGAGGTGATGTTGTCTGCTGATCTTTCTGAATATTGCTTCTCCATGAATAGTTCACCAAAAATGCATATGCTGTCATTAAAACCCTCTCCTTTTCACATGAAATTGGAAAAATTGTAAGTCTTTGTTAATTCGCGATTGATCATGAATTTAAATAACTATAAGTATCTGGTTCACAATGGTTCACAAAACTGCATGCTGCTTGGACGTTTTATTATATTATTATTTATTTATTGTTTTTTTTCTATTTAGAATTTTTCCATTTTTCATTTTTCAAATCACTTATGAAAAAAAGTGCAAACTGTAGGAAAAATTACTTTCTGTTATGGCAATAATTATCCAGAATTCTTTCAAAAGTCTGGGATCGATATTCTATTTTAATACTTAAGATTTCATGCTCAGATTTAATAAGTAATAGTGAAAACATTTGAAATATTAAAATATTTTTTTTCAAAATAATAATAATATTTTTAACAGTTTTCTACATTAATAATAATCAGAAATGTTTCTTGAGCAGCAAATCAGTATATTATAATGGTTTATGAAGAATCATGTGACATTGGAGACTGGAGTAATGATGCTGAAAATTCAGATTTAAACAAATTATATTTAAACAATTTTCAAATAGAAAAGAGTATTTTCATTTCTAATAATATTTTACATTTTTTATTTATTTTTGTCAAATAATTGCTGCCCTTCGTAGCGTAAGACTCCTTTTAAATATAATTTAAAAAAAAATCCTTCTGACCACAAATTTTGACTTGTACTGAAAAAAATCAGTTAATATAATGTGGCTCAGTTGTGCTGCAGGTTAGATTAGATACGTTGATCAGGTATGTAATGAGTGTGTAGAGAACAGATGGTCATACGGGAGACAGCAGGGCAGGAGATGCTGGTCATCAGTGGTTTTTCACAGATCATGACTCAGATCTGCCCATTTCTGCAGCCGTCCGTCCCATAATCACTTTCTTTTCCCACACTGGCACTGATGCTTTTCTGTCACAGATCTGTGCTTCAGTAGCGTTCGTTTAGCAGCTCAGGCCGCAGGATCTGGGTTTTTTTGTTTCCAAGGCTTTCACAAGCCTCCCATTGTCCCCCGTGTCAAATGGGCTCATTATGCAAAATTAGCAGTGGGCCTTCGGCGAGGAACGGACCGCATTGGCATGGAAAGGTTCTATTCAAGTCTGCAGTGTTTAATGGGTTGCATTATGAGACTCGACTGCTATTGATAAGACTGGAGGGCTCTGATAAGAAGGATCTGAGGAATTCACATCGAGAAATAATCACATAGTGTGTTAAAAGGCTTGAGACGTCTGAGCGAGAAACCTTGACTTTCTTTTGCGTCTCTACATTTCAGAAAGTGTGTGTGAAATATCTGTTTCTCATGCAAAACGATTCCACTTGTGATTTCAAAGAACTTGAAACTGAGCCTACTTTCGATTGCTATGTGATTTTGCATGTCTACCATTATAAATACCATTATGGTATTTATTCATATTTTGTGTTGTGCATATATATATATATATATACATGTACACACACACACACATATATATGTGTGTGTGTGTGTGTGTGTGTGTATATAGTTTTCATTTTATATTAGTTTATTTTTGTCATTTTGTTATTTGCATGAAATATTTCAATTTTTTTGTGTTATTTAATTATTAGTTAAATTTTTTTGTCATTTTGTTTTGTGGTTTAGTCATTTTTCATGTAATATTTATTGCTGCTTTATTCCAATTGAAGATACATATATATATATATATATATATATATTAAAACTACAAAATCATGCTTATAGCATTGATCATAAAAGCTCATATTTATATTGGCAGGTAAATAGGCTATTGTTGTGTGTGCCAGTGCACTGTATGCATTTGATAATTGAACTTTTCCTTAGTCATGCAAATTAATATTTTGGGTTGCATTTTAGGGAGCAGCATTGGTTTGTCAGAATATTTGTTCTGGCTGTCACTCCATGTATAAACCTCAGATTTCCATGCATTTCATGGATACTTAATGGATAGATCTTTCTAATGTAGTGTAATGTAGTGTCTACAGTAAAGAGAAAAGCACATACAGAGAAAACGTGTGGTGGTAAAGAGGCTCATGTGTTCAATAATTCACATCCATCTGTAGCTCTGTGCTGGGTTAAAAGGGTCAGCTGGCATCAGCAGCAGTGAGACGACACACTACGGGCACATTCACACGCTTTACAGATGACAAGGTCAAAGGCCATGGATGTGCTTTACAAAGTCTTGACTCCTTTGAGTGCCCTTTTTGCTGGAGTGCATTATGCATTACTCAGAATGATCATTTATGCTTAAAACATAACTTACAAGGAAAAGCATGATTATTGTTCTTCCCTATTGGCATTTTAAGCATGAACACATTCAATTTCCTCTCGTTTCACAGACAGCGCTTCAGCCTAGTCCTAGACTAATTGTACATCTGAGCTGTTTCAACTGAAAGGAACTTGCACTGACCGATCTTAAAACATGTCAGTGTCTTTGTTTTGTCTTACAATGCACATCAGGAACGATTTAATAGTTGGATTTTTCTTTTTTCCTCTGCGTTGTTACTGATTATATCATATATAGTGGCAGCCTTAACAGGCTGCATTCAGACTAATGCACAGATCTCTTTTGATGATCTCTCAAGCATGCGCATGTGCCATATATGCGGGAAAAATAATAAATTATGAAATATTCTGGATCGATTCAGAATCGTTGAAGAGAGAATCACGATGCATCGATTTTTTTTCTCCCACCCCTATTTATTACTACAGAATTACCTGTTGTACATAGTTTTCCATGAACTGGTTCTTTCAGATTGTTTATTTTAATTAACTGGTTTAAATAACTGATTTATCATTTTATTTGCATAATCATACAATGACACAACTATATTATGCACAATATTATTACAGGTAATAATCGTTTCACTTCATAAGACCTCAATATAACGTTAGAAGCCACAGGTATTAATTTTGTGTTGCCTGATATGCTTTTTGTGTTGTTAGCCACTGACCTGCATATTATAAATCATCAAGAATCGCGCTTTCAGCTAAAAAATCTTCTGCACTGTTCTACTACAGAAAAAAAGTCCCTTATGTTGTGAATGGCATGATGATGAATAAATTAAAATAAACTTTTTATTTTCATTGCTTTAATATATAATTGTGCTTCTATGCTGAGTAAGAGAATGCTTGCAGTTTATTACAGTTTTAGTATATTAATATTCTTCTATTATACTGAATAAGTAATGAAACCAAACTGCATGAAATTTTAAATTAGCCAGTTCCGTGAATAATAAATTAATTCATTCTTTCTTTAAAAAAACAAGAATGGAACATTTTCAGATTCATCATTATGTTGTGTGATTTAATTTGACATTACCTATTTCTGAGTGTCATGACTTAATGACTTTCCTTTATAAATCGAATTTAAAAGAATAAATAATGTACACTAAGCTTTATTTAAAAACCAGTACATGACTTGCATTTGCCAAAGAGGAAATTCTGCTGTACAGAGCTGCATTCAGCTGTGACTCCTCGTGTAATTGTGTGAAATGTGTGAAGCTTTATAGTGCTAACAGCTCTGTTAAGGGATTGAGGTCATCATCACTGATAATAATGACAGCTTTTATGCTCTGCAAACAGTTTGTCTTTGCTTTTCGTTATTTTTGGGTCAATGGATTTTTCCTCAGAATTATTTAAAAAAAAAAAATTTAATAATGGTAATGATGTGTGCACTAGGGTGTAAGGTTTTTTCCGTTTTCCTTTTTTGTCTGTTAGTTTGTTTTTTGGGCATACAAAACCAACATTAATACTAATATCACATTTTATTGCATTTTATTTTTAATTGGATTTTCAAAAGCACTTTCCTTGTCATCATCTCAGAAAATCTTATGCCATTGGTCCTGGACTTGAAAAAAAAAAATTTCAACAAATGATGCATTTCCAAATTAGAGGGAGAAGAAAATGTCTTGCATTGCTCCAGTCTGGTGACTGTGCGTTGGTAGACGGTGTTGGTAGACGGTGGGTGTTCCATACGCACACAGTTACTCGATTGTGTGAGGCAATATGAAAAGCTGCCAGACTAATGCTCTGTGAGTAAACAGCATCTGGAGATAGAGTAATGTTTGTAGAAGTGTCAGTTCCTTCTTTACATAATGTCTGTCATAGAAACAAGATGGGATTTCCTCAGTCTGATAAACTTAGCTTTAGGGAATGTGTAGGTTTTGAAACCATTTAATCTCCTTTTTAGAAGAAAAAACGTTCATGAGCTGGAATTAAATGTGAATTCAAAAAAGTGCATAAATTCCATCACAAGCATTGCTTTGATTATGTCTTTAATGACTACATTCATTGTTTCAGTTGTGTTCTCTTTGTACAACACAGTTGTCATGACAAATGATTGCACTGTTTTGCATAAAGTTTATGAGAATGACAAAATGTCGAAAAACCTTCAAAGAGCCTAAATTAGTCTCAAGACACTATTTCTGTCCTGCCTTCAACCTGCAGATTTGAACTGATGAAAGTTTAATTTGAAGCCAAGCATAAGAGATAAAAATATTTAGAATTACGTAAGCATTCTTAAGCGATTTGCCATTCCAAGATATTTCAAAGGTGATTTTGTATTAGGTTTATTTTGTATTGTATTACAAAGATTTTTGTATTAGGGATCCAGTGTGATTCTGTTGAGCCCTCACACTCTGTACTATGATGGTTATGAGATAATGTTGTTGCCAGGGGAAACATCATCCTCTGGCAGCCACCTCCAAATTACTCGCATACATCCTGCCAACATATTTTGCTGAACAACACAATGCAGCTGAAGCATTACAGAATCAGAATTGGGTTTATTTGCTACATGCATTTGCACTGAATCTTGGCTTGATGAGTTACTTTACCAAGGTACCCTTATACATGCAATGCTTTTCAAATAATGATAAACAATGTGGGGCTGTAGCATACTGAATATTGTGCAATTATTGTTTAAAATATTAAATTCAGGCTATTTCCAAGTTATGTTTTGTTTTTATGATTAATTAACCAGTTCCCAAAAACACTGTTAGCTTGCACACTTAGTATTATACCCTACACTTAAGTTGTTTTAAATGCAGCTTGTACAATGCAATACTAATCTTGTATTGTTTTCTTCATCTCTTGCAGGGAACCTTAACCTAAACAAATTTAATGGGGAAAATTAGAAGAGTCTCATTAAGATGACACGCACACATCCACCTGATATACTAGTATCAACAGTGTATCAAGATGTTAAAGTGAATTCCCTCTCCAACCACTCCAAAGCCTGTCATCCCTCAAAACAATGTGATTCCCCATCCATCAGCAAACTGGAGAACACTCGAAAAAGCAAAAGCAAAAAGAGGCACTGCCGTAGCTTTGACACTGAGTCTATGGACAAACCCCGATATCATACAATAGCAATGGAGTACCCATACCGAAGGGCTGAAAGGTATGCGGCCAATCCAGAGGTTGCCTGGAATGCCTTAGGTCGCCAACAAGGGCATGGACTCCACCGATTTTCTTCCCCAGACATATTTAGCTACCGTCTCACCTCCCAGCCAATGACTGCTGAGATGCCTGGTGAAATTGCTGTGACAGAACAAAAGAGGAGGACTAGATCTAGAAGTGCCTCACGGGTTCAGACCAGCCTAACTCCTGTGTCTTTTGATGCTTCCCCTCCAGTGGCAAGGAGGGGCCGGGAAGCTCAAAGGGCGCATCGAAACACTCAGCCAAAGCCAGAAGTTTCCCCAAGAAGAGAGTCTTCCTACACCGCCACGCGGGCACACGTGAACGAAGTACATCCCATCAAACTGCAGCCGCAGAGAAGCGACACAAGCAGGTATTCCCCAGTATATGTGCCTGAAGGCTTTGATGAAGGAAGGCCAGATAAACCTGCCACTAGTCCTCATGTCCGATGTCGGGTGGACATCAAACCAGATGAGTCGGCCTTGCAGCAAGGAGGCCGAAAGGCAGCTACACCCCATGTGGACATACCCTGGCAGAAGTATCCCAGCAGTGGCAGTCGGAGTCTGACAGTGCCTCGCCATTTCTCCGCCTCGAGGACGCCGACTCCCACTGAATCTTTTACTGGGGAGTACAGGCAGGCGTACCAGTATTCCCAAAGTATGCCAAATAGCTACATGCAGCCTATGGAGATCCCTTTGCAAAAAGTGGTCTCACCACGGGAGCCAAGGGAACACTATGGACGGGAACGAAGGGCTCATTCAAGCCCCAACGTGCCAACTAAATTCTTCTATGCAGAGGATTTGGGGAAGTATGGATCTTCAGCTCCATCAAGGACTTATTATCAAGATGACCGATACAGCATTCCTAGCCAACCCTACTCACCTAAAGTACAATATGTGCAAGATCCAAGGACTCACATTGTTCATACTGTACCTTCCCGGCAATATTTCACAGAAATCGATCCCTACCATTACCCTGGACAGCCTGTGTACCCTAAACCCTATGCTGCAAGTGAGCCAGGGGCATATATAATTCAGACACCTCCAGCAAGAACTTTCTATGGCGATGACCCAAGGACATATCAGATTCAAACAGCCCCTCCTCGTATCTTCTACATGGCTGACCCCTACACGCCACCAATGGAGCATCATGTTCCTGCAAGGGCATATTATACAGAGGGAAAACGACATGCCCGTGTGGTGCAGCCACAATCAGAAGACTGGTATGGCTCAGAAGGCTCTGGCTACTCTAGCCATTATCCTTCCTCGTATGTCTCACAGGTTACTCCCACGAGAGTCAGACAAGAGCCAAAGCACACAACTTGGTATGCCAACCCATGCATGGAGCCAGCAAGAACCGTAACAGACCCAAGACCATACTCAAGGTCTTGGGATAACATCCTTGATACCCACGTAGAGCGGGAACAGCCCGTACCGCGAGGGAAAAGCGATGAGAATCTTCTTTGTCAGGGGATACAAACTTCAAGTGAACGACCAAAACCTGTGGTTGTCAACCTTTCCAGCTCACCAAGGCGTTATGCTGCACTGTCCTTATCCGAAAACTCTTTGATTGACAAAAGTCCAACAGAAGCCAGGAGCTCTTCGAGTAAACTCTGGTTTGTCACACCTGAGATTACCATCACAGACAACGATATCAGACCAAGCAATCTTAGTAAATCAGAAGTGCGCTCTGCAAGTTGGGATGTGCTGGATTCGAAAAGTGCCCCAAATCAAGAAGCCCCTCAACGTGAAGCGAAATCCCGGTCTGGAGAATCTACTAAAGAGAAAGCCCACAGCAGCACATCTCTACAGCAAAGTTTAGAGCAACTTGATGAGCTTCTAGCAGACCTTGTTATAGATTACAAACCTCCAGCCAGGAGGACAAGTGAAGACTTGCTCGATCAACTCAAAAAGCTCATTGATGAAGAAGAAGCAGTATCTTCAGCAAGAAAGGATTCGATGGCAGGATCTGAAAGTGGCATTCCCCTTGACAAACAGCCCACTTCAATAAAAATAGATCCTGACACACTAAGAGATACTGACGGGAGTTGTGATGGCCTGAGAAGTACAGAAGAGTGCTCCCCTGACCAGAGTCCAGATGAGGATGACACTATGATGTGTTCAAACAATAAATGCCGTCGGACTGAGACCTTGTTTAATGCCTGCCTCTACTTTAAGTCCTGCCACAGCTGCTATACCTACTACTGCTCTCGCAACTGTCGCCGTGAAGACTGGGACATCCACAAGGAGAGCTGCCTCTATGGGCGAATCGGTAGTGTGTGTCGCCATGTTATTAAGCATTGTCGAGAAACCGCAGAGGTCCATAAAGCTTTTTCCCGTATAGCCAAAGTGGGATACCTGTCTCGGGGCAGGGGAGTCTTGTTTTTGGGCTTTCCAAATCCAGGTTCGTCCACAAATTTCCTTCAGTTTGGACTAGAAAGTCTACTCATGTCGCCAACATACTTATCTCTCCGTGAGCTGGAGAGTTTCAAGGATAACCTTGGGGAATATTGCAAGGAGCTCCAAGAGGCGGGAAAGGAATACGACCCTAATGAATGTTTTCTCTTGAATGTATCTATTGCTGTGGGTGATCAAGTGCCTGACGGACCGTCGCCAAGGGTCCAAGCCCCAACCGTCAGGAAATTTGCCAAGATTGCTCTTGCCTCCTACAGCCCAGAAAAGAAGGTCCATCGGAAGGAAAGCGACATGGAGACGTTGATCCTTACCCCACCTCCAGGTATGGCTGACATTGACAAGGAAGGCGAGGAGGGAAGGAAAGCCCGGGAGATCTGCTTCATTAACATTCAGCGGGAGTTGAGGATACGTGGGGTGTTTCTTCGCCACGAATATCCCAATGTCTACCAAAAGCTCTGTGAGTTTGTTGAGAGCAACAGGAGGTTCACGCCCACTACTATTTATCCAATTGATAAAAGGACCGGCAAGCAGTTCATGTGCATGATAATGGCAGCCTCCGAGCCACGAACTTTGGACTGGGTAGCCAACCCACATCTCCTAGATGACATTATATGACCAAGTGCACCTTTTATATATTAAAGCATAGAACTCACTATAGTACATATCTAAATATACCAAGCTTATTTGTTATACATGTTTGTAGATATGTATTTTGTTATTGGGGGAAAAAATTTATTCATGTCTGCAAGGTCAGTATTATTCAATGTTGAAATATTGTCCATCAGATGTTGAATATGAGTAATTCACACAATTTATCCATCGACTTGATATCTAGTCCTAGGATTTGTTCATTTATGCTTAACTGGCAAATACTGCCGTTGTTTTCTTTGTAGCAATTCTCTTTTGATATTCTTTTATTGGTTATGAAGAAAAAGAGAGAGAGAGGAAAAAAAACAATCTTGATTTATTTTGGCAAACTACAGAATTATGTACTTATTTACGTCAGAGCTGAATATTTTTTCCTATGCAAAAAAAAGACCAACATTGTCCCACAAAAATGTTGAAAAAGTTTTGGCTGAAGTAATATAATAGTATATTTCTTTTTATCACAAAAAACAATTATCTGTATTTTTATTGATATGTTAATACAGGCATTATATTATATTATAGTATATTATAATATATTATATTATAAACATAGTTTTAAAAAAAGAACTTAATGCAGAGTAGAAACAGTACAAATAAAGGGCTGTGGATTATCCACGGTCTATTAAATGTACTTTTGAGGAACAGCTTTAATTAAAAAGAGAGCTGCTTAGAATTAAGCAACACCTAGAATTCTGTGCTCCAACCTGGTAAACTCATTTTCGTAAATGGTTCACATAATTTAGGTTTCGATTTAATGAAGTAATTGGTGCTTTCATGTATGTTTAGTAGAATTACTTGAGCAATAATGAACTTGAAGACAAAATCTGGAAAATATTGGTATCACTGATGCGCTGCACATTAGGTGTTGGCCGGTACTGTTCCATCAGAAACACTGTGAACTGAGATATCTCTTATGTGCGTGTCATTGATAGAGTTTCCTTGTGATCACCTAGTAGACTTGGAAATATTTTAGTAGTTGTTAAGGTTATGAGGGTTATGATATCAGAAGCGGCTGTAGTTTCGTCTCTAGAAAAATGGAATCAGAATTGCTGTAGGCTATGTTGGTTACTAAGCTTGGAAAAAATTGAGTGTGTGTGTGGTTTCCTTTTCACTCACTGGTTTGACATTTCAATTTCAGACGTTCAACAATTTGACAGATGCTACAATACTGAACATTTGGTAGCAAAACACAGCACTGATTCTCGGGTTACTGCACAAAATGATCCACAATTACATCTGCCGTTAGTATAAGTAAGCCTGTTAATAGCAAGGGACATCAGAAAAACTCTTAATTAATGAATGCAAAAACAAAATGGTTATGTCAACACTCAGATGTTTAATTTCTGTTAACAGATGCACCGGCAATCTGTTTAAAACCATCCTGTATTATCAATTTAATCCTTAAGTGTAATGCTGGATTTGTTATTCATAAGTATTTGACCCAACAGTACATGTTTTTATCTGTCAGTGTTGACATGAAGAAAAATACATTGTTACAGTGGAGGAAAAAAGAAGTTGTGACCTGTTTTGTCCCAGTACTCAAGAATCAGTGAGCTGACACCTGTATACTTTTGTCATGTACTTGCAGTTTGCTCCTATTTCATGTCCAAAGCGGGTTTTTCCTTGAATGTCCCAGACAATTATACTTTGCTCGACAAATCTGTTCACTGCTTTACTTGATGAATTCATGTCACAGCACAACCCTGCACATCCTTCTGTCTGAACTCAGAGCATATATAGCACACGTTCAGGTGTTTTTGCCCAGCAGAGTGTACATATACAGTGGTAAACAGAAAGAAACGATTGCATGTGATTCTATTTTTTCTATCTCATTACATTAATATAATTAACCTGCCTGAATATTTGAATATCTGATATTTGAAAAAATGCTGTATATGAGGGATAAAGTATATAGTAATATATGAAAATACATATAGTAGGAGTGATATTTTTCAAGATCAATGTGTCGACCATTGCTGTTATGCTGAAAACAAATGAGACAAAGACACGGTCTCAAAGAGAAAAGAAGTAAAAGCTAAAGCTTAAATAAAAAAGTGTCTTTGAAAGATTGTTTCTGTTGTCATGATTACTACGATAAAAACAACTTGTAATGCTGCCATCTCGCAGTTCTTCTAATGCTGTGGCTCCACCACGTGGTTTGCTAGAAGAGCTTACCTTTTCTGTTCTTGTCACCACGTGACACCATGAATGAGGCTGTGAGGGACTGAAGTACTATTACACTGATTGCTCAGCTAACAAAACAAAAATTAACATTTGACCACAATTTAACATTTTACATCATTTTACAAAATTACATGATCAGGGACCAATCTAAACAAAATGTAGGCTAAACCTGAGCTGTTTCAGTTGAAAGAAACATTCACTGACTGGTGTTAAAACATCTCGGTGCCTGTGTTTTAATGTTTTTTTAAAGGCATGTTTATTAAAAACTTACCTTTATCTCACAGCCTCGTTTTCATCCACGTTAAATTCAAAATGGCGTCTAACCCCACGCGGCCAATTACATCTGGCTAAGAATATGACATTTTAATCTATCAGTATTTGTGTGTTATCTTTTCGTCTTTACAAAAATACTTTTTTTTCCCCTTTTGTTTTAAGAAACACTGTCAACAATTGTAAAGATGATGTCACGTGGTACCGTCTTTATCCTCCAGGGGGCAGCAACGCGAAGCTAAAAAAGGGCTTGCTCGGATTACCAAATAATGACCATGTTTGGAATACCATACACATTTTAATACTGCTGCAGCATGTATTCATTTTATGCAGGCAATACCCATATCACTTGACTTTGCAGTACACTGAATATCTAACTGTATATTGCTCTCACTGTTTGATTGACATTTGAGCAGAAAGTAGACCGACATACTCTTGAACAAAGAATATCTGAGGTGGTTTAAGACATTATATTCATGCAAAAATTTTACATTCTGGATTTCGGCAGTTGATGCACTTTAAAGTAATAATGCACGACACCTATTATATATCAGTGTGTGTTTTTCTCCATCTATCGCCTGTAGACGGCAGTCAGCTTCCGTCTGAAGATCTGCTGCTGCTGGAAACAAACACATATCCATGAAGAAAAATGAATACGAGAAATGCATTTTGCTGCTCCGGGCATCCTGATATAAATCAAACAAACACGCGGCGTTATGAATGTGGCACATGGGTTTTTATTGCTTCATGTTTTGCTGAATGGGCCTGGTGCTGTATTAAAATAGTCAAAGATTTAAAAAAAAAACTTGTGATTTTGTATTTTAATAAAGAGAATATCACTGAAAATAAAATCAGCTTGTTTTACATAATGGACCAACAAAACAGTCATTAGGGTCCATTTTTGACGTAGAGGTTTATACATCAAAAAGCTGAATCTTTCCATTGATGTAGGCTATTGTTTGTTAGTATAGGACAATATTTGACTGAGATGTACAACTATTTGGAAACTGAGAGTGCAAACACATCAAAATATTGAAAAAAATTGCCTTTAAGTCCATATAAACTTCTTAGCGATGCATATTAGTATTTAAAAGTTATGTTTTGATATATTTACAGTAGAAAATCTACAAAATATCTTCATGGAATATGATCTTTGCTTAATACCGTAATTATACTTTTTGACCCATGCGATGTATATTGCTACAAGTAGACCTGTGCTATTATGACCTGTGCTTTTGTGCTCCAGGGTCATATATTTGAGTGTACTATGTATATTTATATGTATATATAAACACACACACACATACATTTGACATGTGCCTGGATCAATATTATAGCCAAAACCCTATCCTCCCTACCCACAATTTATCCATAAAATCAGAGGGAAATAAATAAGGCTAAAACCAATATTTCTTTAAACTTATCCCTAAATTCTAAATTGGATGCCTGGAATGTTGATCCAGGGACATTTTGCATTTGGTCAAATCACGTACACACACACACACATAAATATTAGATACATTTCTTATATATATATATATATATATACACATGTATAGGCATGTATTTATCCATACATATACAGTGTGTACACACACATTTGACACGTTTGACAGCCCTAACACACTTACCTTTCTTCCCAAACGTCTGTATACATGATTTATTTAGGTATATGTGTGCGTGCGTGTGGGAAAATCTTCTGTAACCAATGCCTGTATTTCTTGGAAAACAAAACCACATTTCAACTTTCAAAAATGCCCATGCATCTCTGAACACTGAGTGCTTCAACAATCAAAGCTAGTGGATTGAAAGGCAGACTATCATCAAAACAATTGCACTCGGCAGAAAACAAAATGTACCGTGTAGGAAAGCCAAACTGACACCGTCTGGAAAGAGTCCAGCGAGGATGTAGAGAGATGCAGTGCTGCCGAGCCAAAACAAGCATCGTGACAGAGCCCAGCAAAAACAAGCCTCTTTCTCCTGCAACAAGAACTGAGAAAATCCATCTCCGGCTCCATGACTGTCACTCTGAATTAACTTTATTGTCTTGGTTGTAGCGAGGTCTCAGGATATTTTTAACCAGTGTCTATCTCCGGTTCTCGTGGAGGGCAGAAAAAGATCTCTCAGGGGCCACAGCTGCAGAAGAACCTGAAGACAGAGGCGTCTGTAAGGATGTGTCCTCTGCCAGCTGGGCTCTGATTCCCAGCGTTTAACCCCACAGGCCAGACCTTACCTGTTGTTTGCTGCTGCTTGCATCCTTTTTAAATCAAGTCCATTGGTTGTTGGTCTTTTTCGCTACAATGCAAAGTGAAATCTAATCTGTGACTTTCTGAGCAGATATTAGAAGCTCAGTCAAGAAATCCAGACAAAGGCAAAAATGAAAATGCTGATTCTACTGCAGCATTCATATCAAACTGAACATTTGCAAACAAAACACACAAGTGCCACATAGATAATACAGCAGCTAGGATTTTGTGTTATTTTAATATTAACATGAACATCAACACTTCGGCTGAAATGTAATCAAAAAGCTCTTCCTTTGGCATTTAAATACATTTTATAGTTCTAATAAACAGCCTAATATTAACTATACATATATATGTTATGCAAGGGATAATGTAGAGGCAGCCGCTAGTTTTCGCAGAAATAAGCCCTGACAGTGTGATCAGTCTTGTATCACGCTGAAGGAGCTTATTTCGCGATAACTACAGGCTGCCTAAACATTATCCCGCTTATTATACGGCTACTTGCCACATATGAATTTAAACATTTTATTGGCATGTTTGTTTTCAATTAACATTTTCATTCTTCCGCGAAACGATATAGTACCAGGTGACTAACATTCAAACGTTAGTAAGACAATTTATAATAACTACATATGAGTATATAACAACGGATGTATTTAATAACAATTCAATGTTAATTGTGGTTGTTCAGTGTTTGTCACAAGATGACGCCAAACGGTAATCTTTGTTGGCGCGGAGGGATTTTAAACAAACAAGTAGTACCGGCTATGCGTTATTATTTGAAAAGAACCAACCTGCGATGTCTGAACTGACCAATCAGAATCCAGCATTCCAGAGAGCCGTCTAATAAATAATAATAATAATTAATAAATATACAAATATAGTTTCAATTACTACAAAAAGTTTACAATTTAATATAAAAATGTACAACTGAAGTGTAAAAAAGAACAAAAACTGCAATTACTGCAAAAATATAATTGTATACATAAACTGTATACATTATGTTTGTAGTAACTTCTATTAATTGTATGTTTTACAAAAATACTATTAAAGCATTATACCATTACTACTAAATACTATTTTTATAGTACATTTTGTAGTAACAGACAAATACAAACACATACATTATATATACATATGAACACACACAGAGGATTACTGTTTTTTAGTTTTTTCCTCCTGTGTATTTGAGATGAAGCAGTGAGTGCTGATGACTCCTCGTTCAGTTGGGTGTCTGGCTCTCTCGAGGCCTGTAGGGTTGGTGGAGCAAAGCAAACAAAATGTGACAGAGGAGAAACCCGCACTAGCTGGAGGCTAATAAACATTCTTGGCTTTGTATTAATGTTGCAACAAAGAGATTTCTCTACATTACACAGAGACCAAACTCAGCGGCTGTAAGGAGGAAGTGCATTTGACAACATTATTTTTCATGTAGAGATCTGAATTAAAAGCCTGCTGTTAACGTCAGCATGACATAAACGGATCGTTTTTACTTTATGAACACAGTTTGGTGGTCTTGTAGTTAACATCAGCACCATCCTCTGCCATTCATGAGAGAACTGTGGCACACGTGTGTTGTTTCTGATGTAGAACATGCGTGCGCTGGGTCTTATTTACGAGTAGAAGAATGCAGACGCATGCATTGTGTTACACAAGGATAATAGCAAAGGACACAGAAACGTTATTATTGTTTTCCTTGCACACATGTATTCTCACAGCTTCTTAATATCATGGTTAAACCACTGATGTCACATGCAATATTTTAACGATGTCCTTACTGCCTTTTCGGGCCTTGAACATGTCCATGGGGGGTCTGAAAGCTGTCAGATTTCAAGAATATCTTAATTCGTGTTCCGGAGATGAACCAAGGTCTTTGAAATCCCAGGACGGTATTAACAACATTTTCATTTTTGAGTGAACTATCCCTTTACATTATTTTCATTTTCAGCTATATTATTGTCCATTTCAGAATTTTATGTGCCTGTAATTTTTATATATAATTTTTTTATATATATGTTTTTATATTTGTCAGTTGAGTTTTAGTTCGCCGTTTTAGTACTTGGAAAACTTTAGTATCTCTGTATCTGCCAGCTTGAATGAACTTCACGTCACAATGCATTCTGGGATTGCCTTATCTGTGAAAGATGCATGCCATGCTGCATTCGAATTTGTCCAAAAGAAGCCACCTTAAAATTATAAATTATATGCTGCCTACTTTATATAACTGCGTAAGCACAGAAGGCAAAAACCAACAAAACGACACCAGGACAAAACGTATTGTAGTTCAGTCTTTAATTAGAAAATCTACTTATATACAGTATACATGTACTGTAGCAAATATTGATTCCATAGGCCGCATGATAACCCCCCCCAGGTCATCGGAATATTATAAATAAAGTTTTATTTGAAATGTCTATTCAGCCGTTATCCCTGTCACGGGAAAGCACACGCTCTCTTTGTCCATCCGTCCGCGCTGAGGATCAGTCATTGCTCTCCGGCTTTGACAGACGTAAAAAAAAAAAAAAAAAACGAAACGAAACAAGATCAGTCAAGACAACATGGCAGTCGGAAACCTGAGTCAGAACAGTTTTGGATAGAACGAACACCCTGAATCCAGTTTAACAACAGCAGCGTTTGAAGTGGAGTTATAGAGTGAGAGTTTCAGCTTGAGGACACGGAGGAAATGAACCTAGCATAATAATGTTATCTTTAACATCTAGAAAGAAATGTGGCGAAGATGGTCATACATTCCCATTGCAGCCCGAGAGGACAGTCGGAATAAACCTAAACATCCGTCGATAAGAGACAGACAGCCATTGGTTCGTTTTATATAATATATATATATATATATATAGTGTGTGTATACATACACACACAAACATATATACATTGGATTGCATATAAATATATATATATATATATATATGCAATCCATAGTTACAATGCAGAGGGGAAAAACACATCACAGTAAAAAGTAGTTATTAATTTCATATTTGATCATTAAAAATCTGTCATTCCTTAACCTATTAACCTCCTCTGGTGGTAAAAAGAGTTTCAGGACTTATCCAGCGGACGCTTAAAATCTCAAAGAACGCATTCATCCTATTGATCTGTAGCAGGCACTGAAGTACTATGGCCAAAGAGGGTTTGTCATCAGACCCTTAATGCGTTTGCTATGTACATTTTCATAAAAAAACAAACAAAAAAAAAAACTGCGATCCCTTTACATGTCAGTCCGATGCGGTTCGACTTAACGTCTTTGATACATACGGGAACAGCTAATACGGTTCGCTTGCTCTTTCTGGCTTGTGAGGTTCCGACTGCGTTCGTTTGGTGCGTGTTTATGTACAGTTGGTTTGGAGGCAGTGGAAGTAAGTCTTTGATGCAAACAGCAGCAAGTTCTCGGTCCTTGGCATTCAGAGTCCAGCCGATGGTTTTGTCTGGTCTGGGCGATGGCTGTGGCTTCAAACGTTAATATAATTGTTCAATTAGATTGTTGGTTGGTTTTGCTAGTACATTCGAGTGACAGCAGAGAGCATTAGTGCTCTGATATGATTAAGGACCGTCAGTCCAAGAAAGGCCGACCTTGAGAGGCTGATTTCTCCATTCGGATGAGACGCCTGTCTCGCATTTCTGTCTAAACTTCTCGCCATCCTTCGATTCTTTATGTTTCCTGTCTATCTCTCTGCCTCTGCTCACACAGGCCCTTCGGGTTCAGAGTCTGCTGATCTGATTGGCCGCCAGCTCTACTGGCCCGATTTTTTGTCCTTCTGGAAACTGAAGCTCGTGCGACGGTTCAGTTTGCGCTGTTTCTGGGCAAAGTAATCCGCCCTCGATGTGCTGGCACGGGACTCCAGGATGTAGTTCACCTGGAAAAGGAACGACACACTTCCTGTGAATGCGATCAAAGTTACACACACCAAAAAGCGGCATAAAAGGAAAAAGCCTACCTTGAGCACAATCTCATTGACAGTAGCAGCATCACACTCGAAGTACAGGGCTTTGTAATCATGGTTGCTTAGATATGTGAGCTTAAATATTGCATGACCTACGAAGAAACCATAAAGACCTTTTTACGTTCAGCAAGAATAACCACCATGGTGCAATATATGCATGTGAGCTAGTACTATTAGTTACATTAAAAATACTATTATTAACAACAAAAATCCTTATGCTACAGCTGTAATGCTTTTTACTAATTAACTAGGAGTTGACAAAATATATATATATAATTTGTTTGGTTTAGTTTTCAATCAATAAGCCCAACATGAAAAATACACAGTCTAATCAAAAGCTTCTTGCACATTTACACTGAACAGCAGGTGCCAAAGAAATTTAAATGCAATTGCAATGAACATTTATTATCTTCATAATGAAGTTAAATGATTTAGCTAATAATAAACTAATTATTGCATAAATAAATTAATGAATACATAAAGGAGGAGAGATCTTATGTTTTGTAATATGTTATGTTTTCAAAAGTTTCTTAGGCTAATCAAGCCTGCATTTATTTGATCAAAAATACAGCAAAATACTGTGAAATATTATAATAACCCTTTGCTATTTTATTATATTGTAAAAAGTAATGTATTCCTGCGATCAAAGCTGTATTTTTTTTAGCTTCATTACTCCAGTCTTCAGTGTCACACGATCCTTCAGAAATCACTCTAATATGTAGATTTGCTGCTCAAGTAACATTTCTGATTGCTGTCTGTATTGAAAACAGTTGTGCTGCTTCACACTTCAACAGTGATGCTTTTTTTCCAGGATTCATTGATAATAAAAAAAAATGACGGTTTCAAGCATAATTAAGCTCAGATATGAACTCTGGCATCTTCGAATCTGAACACACAGGACACACAGAAATAAATGGCCCTGCTCCAGAAACAAGCGCTCAGTGGACGGCATATCCCGACTGTGAGACTGGAGCATTTCCAGGCGTAGTCGGAGCATCGGTGTGCGCCTGTGAGCAGACTTCAGCAATCTGTCTGCACTTCATCAATCACCGTTAGCAGCACGCGTCTGGAGAGCTGCGCTCGTGTCCCTGTCATATCCGCTAAGAAGAGATGTCTGCATCACTTACCAATGCAAACCTTACAGAAAGGCTGCGTAAATAGATTTTGTTTTTGGTAACGGAGTTCCCTGGAAGTGTAATGCAATAGAAATCCCTTGGTGAGTTTGCAGCGCTACACTTTATCTGTCAGTCGCCTGCAATGTGGGACATCAAGAGATTCTACATGTCGAAAACATGTAGAAAAATACTTGTTAATTCCATTTTTAATAATAAAAAAAGCATATAAACTACAGATCAAAAAATATTATTTTTAAAGGATGCGTTAAATAGTTAAAAGAGTCATATTTCTATTTAGAAACACTTTAGAATGGGGAAGACTTATTTACTATTAACTACAACTTTTCCCTCAAATTCCTAATTTGATGCTTATTAACAGTTATTGACGTAGTTGTTAAGTTTATGTATTGGGAATGATTAGGGATGTAGAATAAGGCATTATTATGTGCTTAATTACAACTAATAAATGGCTTTTCTTTATTAAAATGCATGCTGATTAGCAACTAGTTAATGGCTCGGCACGGCTCAGTTCGGCTCGGTTTGCGTTTCCACTGCAGTTTGGTACCACTTTAGAGTGGGCGGGATTATTCACGTGTCGTTATAGTTGCGCCGCCTCTACTGCCGTGACATCATCGTAAACGCGCCACAAACAAACACAACAATGGAGCATTTCGACGGAATGGTGTTCTTCATTCTATCAAGAAGAACGTCTGTACTTCCTCAATAAACCATGAAACAGCCATTTTCGGTTGATACAAAAATGTGCGTTTCTTCACACAACAAAGTTGCGTCCGATCCTTCGCTGACTGTGCTGATTTAAATCTAGAGGTTCTGTAGTGTCTCGTGTCGCAAGTTCAGTGATGCAGTAATGACGATTTTCTCCGGCCAATCAGTGACCGGCAATGTTTTGGTAACGGTTCGGCTTGCTTGAAACCTCTAAAAAACTACTAAAAAAAGCACCAGGTACCAAGTACTGTTCCCAGTGGAAAACCCCCCAAAAGTGAGATGTACTGAACCGTACTATGCAGTGGAAAAGCACCATAAGAGACCCTAAAATAAAGTGTTAGCTTCTTTAAATAAACGTTGTTTATGAAGCAGCAAACTGTTTTAAGCAGCAAATCAGCATATAGGAATGATTTCTGAAGGATCATGTGACAGTTACTTAAAAGCAAATGACAACTGGAATAAAAACAAACCTGGTTGCCAGGGCAAAACAAATTCTAATTAAATTTGGTTTGACTACAATAAACCACAACAGAAAAAAACGAAACAAAAAAATGTTTAATGTTAAAAAACTAATTAAAAATATAGACACAATCGTTAATATTGCTACGACTGAAGACATTATGGCTAAAGGAAATGTAGTTTCGCACCCACAGGAATGAATTACATTTTTAAGATACATTTTAAAAGAAAACCTGTTATTTTGGCCTGTAATAATATTTCACACCATTAGCGTTTTTACTGTATTTCTGATCAAATAAGCCTTGATGAACAAAAGAAACTTCTTTTACAAACAGAAAAATATATATTGATCTCAAACTTTTGGTAGTGTATATGAATAAATAAAGATTTCATGCATATTTGACCAAAGTACGAGCAGAACTGACTTGGACTCTTCTCCTCCACCAGGTCACAGGCACACAGCAGATCCGAGTCGATGGAGATTGGCTTCTGTCGGATCCAGAACTTTGTGCTTGTCTTCTGATTTGTGACAGGGTCGATCTCCACCTTTTCACCAGAAATTCCTGGAAAAGTGAGGAGGTTTTATCTTAAAAGTCACTAATAGATAAATCTCAACTGTCAATTTTTATCAAAAGACTTCACATAAAAACGACATCCAGGTTTTAGAGAGGAACAGGCGTGTTGGTTTATTTTGCCTGTTATTTAAATATGAAAGGAGAAGGGACCCAGACTGACACCGATTCTGTAGCAAACGCTGTGAGAGAGAGGGGTCTGGAATATTATTACAGGTCTATCTCAGAAGCACACACACAGTCTTATCCATAATGGATGTGACAGCTGTCAATCATTCACATTACTTAAAAAAAAAATAGCATGCAAACATCAGTGTGCCAGAAAAAAAACTGCAGCCTGTCAATCAGAGTGAAATTCCTAAAGAGATTCCCGGCTCACACAGGCTTCCTGCGCCTGGAGCGCTGCTGTAATTGGGATGGAGCTGTGACTGGAGCAACTGTCAAGTGTGCTGGAATATTTTTTGTGTGTTTTCACAAAACAGTACAGTGTTTGATCCGAAGACCATCTGCCAAACTTTTGTTCAAGAGTTGAATCGTGTGCTTTGAGTGGTGGAGAAACTGAGAAGTCAGGAGAAGTAAACGAGATCTGGAGACTTTCTCAAGAAATGTTTCATTTTTAGACTTCCATATAGTATTTTGTGCCAAAACAAGACTGTACCATATAATACAACAATATATTACTGTAATACTATTATTATATTATCTGTATATATATATATATATATATATATATATATATATATATGTGTGTGTGTGTGTGTGTGTGTGTGTATGTAATTGTTAATAAAATGAAATAAAAGTTTTTGTTTGCATAATATATCTGTGTAATGTATATTTATTATGTCTATATAAATACCCACACATACATGTATATATTTAAGAAACATACATGTTTAGATATTAAATATATTTATCTGTAGTAATAATATTATACTATGAATATATGTACATACATTAAAAATATTTAAAAAAATACTGTATACTTTCTGTGCGTGTACGTTATACACACATCTTACAAAATACTTATAAAATAATATGATATGAATATAATCTGTATTGAAATATAATATAAATTACTACAACAGATGTATAAATTCACATTAAATATAAAAAGTATTTAAAATGATGAAATTGATATAAATACATAGTTATTTATATATTATACCATAAATATAGAAATGTGTTAATGCTATATTATATTAATATCGCACTACATTTATGCATGATTAAAATAACATTTTATCGTCCAGTGTTATTTTGTTTATTAGAATTTTTACAATTAGTAAATGCACATTTTTAACTACTATTATATAATAGTTAATACTAGTTAATACTACACAATAATAATATTATTTACTATACATTAATGTGCCTGAAATATTTTTTTTAATATGTTAAAATGTTTTTAATTTGCATTTTTATTTTATTAATTAAACAACAGTGGCATACTTTCCTAAACCATACTTTTACAATAATAATAATAATACACAAGCACATACTGTTATTATATGCTTCTACACCATATCAATCCATTTCCGTTACTCTATTTTGTCCCAATGAATCTGAAGAGACAACACTGGTACTGGATCTGAATGTTGGTGTGTTTTGGTATTTGATGAATGTAAAACACAGGGATCTGGAAACACTACCGAGCTGCACGTCTGTGGTGAAGCGGAGCTTGTGGATCATGCTGATCTTGAAGGACTTGTAGTGGTGGCTGCTCAACATGTCCTGTACCGTAGTGATGTCTATAGGCGGGTCCTCCTCAGAGCTCTCTTCGCCTCGAGAGCCTGCAGATCAAGACGGGACGGGAAGGACAACGAGATGCGTGTGTGTTACATTTGCATTTTAATGTTGCTACTGTTTTGCAACAATAAAGGTGATCAGTAAAGTTCATCAATATATCTAAATAAAGGAAACACTTCCTGTAACGTTCTAAAACACAAAATATTTAAAGGTTGCGTTGCAATGGCAGGAGCATCAGAAATGCCATTAAAACTCACTGTTTTCTCGGACCAAGCAGAACTCCATGGTTCCCTGGCTCTCCAGTGTACTGTCTAAATCCACTGCCACATTCGGTTCCGTCTGCTTCTCCAGACGATACATGGGGCCTGAAATGAACCACACAAGCGTCTGAGCTGTTAAGAGTCTGGTATATTTGGTCTCACATGATCTACAAAATGCATTTCACTGCACTCGTCAGGCTCAAAGATCATTAAAAGCAAAACAGTTCATGCCAACTTTATTGTTATGCATTTTATCAATCATGCAAAATTATGCAAATTCTCTAAAGAAGACTCATAAGACCTAGACATTCTAATGAGACATGCTTAAAAGATTAATTCATTTGATTCTAAAAACATTCTTAATGTTACAATCAAAAATATGAATAATGCAGATAAAATTACAATAAACAGGCAACATTTCTTTCCATTGAACTGTATTTGCGGCAAACTTTCTAGACTGATCGACAAACAAATGCATCTTGTGAACCCGTCCTTTATTGATTTTACAGAAACAAACAAACTCATAGTTATGTGCCTGAATAACAATGATTCACATTTACATTTATTTATTTCTGAAGGATCATGTGACACTGAAGACTGTAGTAATGGCGCTGGTTTTCTCATCACGGAAATACATTACATTTTTACATCTACAGAGTTCAGATGGAAAAGTGCTGTCTAAAAGGTTAATCTAAAAAAGTATATATTCAGTTATTGCCATTAAAGTGAACTTTCTGAACCTACACACAGGAGCCTAAAAAAGAAGATCATTTTTTTCTGAACTCTTCATTTCACATTATTACAGTTTTCATTTACTAGATTTGTGATCAAATAAATGCAGCTATGGTCAACAAAAGACACTGCTGCAAAAAAATCCTACTGACCCCAGATTTTTCAACAGTAGTAATGTTTTTCATTATTTCTCTTAATAACATGAATCATCTCTACTATACTGCCCTCATATGTACCTTGAACCTCTGAACAGTTTAATACTGTCATATAGAGCCCTTGAGAAAAGAGAGCCATCATAAATGACTTCAGGATGACCTGAGGAGATAATGTGCTGGGATTTACAGCTCTGGGCCTCTCTTTATAACGTCGCTTGATTAATATTGCTCAGTGCAAACAATCTAATTTGACTTTTTACTGTCCAATCAGATGCTATCAACTCATCTAAGACCTAAAGACCGATCTTCACAGACCTTTCTCTCTCATATGGAGAGGTTTGTAAAGATGAGATAAGTCAATAACTATTGCCTTGCAGGAACAATTGATGGCTATAAAACCAGAAGAATGGCTGTTTATTTCTTGTCAGAAGCAGGGATAAATGCCCAGAGGCAGGATCAAGTCTTTCCCTCGTTTTTTGCCAGAAAAAAAAAAAACAATAGAGAGGAGCTGCCAATCTAAATAGGGCAAACACTCAGGGCAATATTTACCCTTTTGCAAATACCGTGGTTTTCCAAAATGTCACCAGAGCCTCTGAAAGCTTACGACCTCTATGGAGAAAGAAATATGCTCACGACAGCCTCCAGCGGCACAAGGCTAGACCCATCAGAACACAAACCAAGCCAACAAGTGAATCAATTCTATACAACACTTCAGTTCTGAGCCTGATGAGCAGGAATCAGGACTAGTTGAGTATGATGAGAGAGCGCCTCTCTGTATCTACAGGAGAATTGCTGTGACACTGAAGAGCAGGAGACTGTGACTAATTCAGAAACACACTATCTGACCTTTTACAAGCTTTGCTGCAACCCTGTGCTGATCTCAGTGAGCTGAGACGCTGTTCTTCATCCGGTTTATCATCCATCAGGTTGAAAGTGTCTGACCATTTAGGAAAGCAACAGCACACCTCTCACAGACAAGACACATGCTATCAAATGACATTTAGTAATTAAATGATATTAAATATTGATGATGTTTCATATTTAATATTTAGAGTTTATAAAACCCTTGCAACAAGTATGACGAATATTCAAAATAAAGCAATCCCTGAAATAATTAAATAATAGTTAATTATTTACATTTATTAATTGTGCATATATATATATATATATATATATATATACACACAACACAGTTTTTTCTACCTTAATGTTTACTTTAAATATTTACTTTAATATTTAAATATTTAGTTTATTTATATTTCAAATTTATAAATAAGGGAAAAGGGTTAATTAGCAGCATTTATTTGATTTAAAAACAATGACATTGTGAAATATGGCAAACTATAACCAGGGTTCCTATAAATAATGTAATGTCTTTAATGTCTTTATCTTTACTGAATTAAAGAACTTATTTCTATAAAACAAAACAAAAACAAACAAAAATCTTCCCAAGTCATTTTTTTTACACAACGAATGCATTTTTGGAGAACTAAACTGATCTACAGTCACGTGTGTGTGTGTGTGTGTGTGTGCATGAAAGACTTCAGCGATCAGATTTCAGAGCTGTTTTATGATGAAACTTTAATAACCGGAGACCAGACGTAGCATGTGGTGTTACAAATCCAATCATTTTGTGTACATGTGTGTCATTAAAATATCGAGCCAAGTACTAAATAAAACAGCTGACACTAAATTCCCACAAATCCAACCTTATACAGCAACTGCTGAAAATGTTCATCTTTGTATAATGTCTCAATGCATTCGCCCTAAGCACATAAAGCATAACAGTCACGGTCTGAGCTCATCTGTAGTTCACACACAGGCACACAGACCCCAAACCGCAGCCATCGCCGCCTCCCAAATGTCACCAACATTTACCCTGATAAGACCCACAGGAGGCATTCAATCGAGCTTATCTCCCCCAACAGACCCACCGAGCTTTACAAACCCTGAGCCGCTCATAAAACTAGTCATATTTTACAGTGTGCACGCTTTCTAGTGTCCACATGTTTTTTGTTTTTTTTTATCCGACTAATTTCTTAATATCAGTACATGGACAAAAAATAAATAAAAGAATAAATATTAAATAAACAAAATTCTATTAAAAATAATAAACAGGCATTTTTTTATTTAAAATTTAATCTGTTAATAATTCATTATATTTTAATATTAATAATACTTTTAATTTATATTCTTAAATTTATATTTATATATATATATATATACACACACACACTTGTTTGTAATTATATAATAAGTAATTATACTTTTAATTTTTATTCTGAATATATATATATGTCTAATATGTTTTTTTTTGTTAAAAATAAATATGCATAATTTATGTGTTTAATAAATTCTTATGAAGGTTAATTACA
>JAUMHI010000040.1:25418174-25436884 GCA_032359435.1 Enteromius unitaeniatus
GCACTCTGGCAGTGTTTCAACAGAGCATGCATATAATAAAATAAAGATGGGCAGATATTTAGGCTAAAATTAGCAAATATAAAAGTCGTTGTCATCGCTGATTAATGGCAAAGACCTGCCACCATAGAAATCCATGTAATGCAGTGAAGAGCAGCCAGCAGCAGATAATAGTGCACAGCTTTCTGATTCACTGTTTTCTTTTCATATAAAAGTTTTCTATGATTCATGGACTGCAACGGCGTTTACTTATTTAGTAATTTTAATTTAAATATCATTTTAAACTTTAAATTTAAACCTAACAAAACAGAAGTGTTACAAACCCCCATTTTACTTGAATTACGTTTAAGTGTTTTATGTCTGCAAGTCTTGGAAATTTTGAGACTCTAAATGTATTCACTGTAATGTAGATTAGTAGTGATAAAATTGGAGTTGTGGCATTCTTACATTCGAACAAAGAGTGACTGTTTGGGCCCCAGTCCAGGAGATGAGTACTTCTCGACCAGAGCCAGCGTGCTGAAGCCAAACTTGTGTATGGGCTCGTTGGAGTCCAGTGGAGGGAAATCTGTGTCCACCTCCCCGTCATCCTCAGCGATGTGAAGGCAGTAAGTGTTGACGTTTTCCCTGCGGAGTAAAAAAGAAGAAAAAGAGATCAAACTTAAAGGGTGCTGGCGTGCTGCTGTCAATGAAAGCACGTTTGGTATTTCAATAAGTTATAATTCCTATTAGTTTTCCTATTACCATGTTCTTTTTTACAACTATGCTTGAAAAGCTTGACAGTTTCACTCGCATTCACGAATAAAACATATGCGCATGTGAATAAAAAAATCTGTATAGTACTTGTATGAAATTCAAGGTCATAAAATGTCTTGCATATCTTGGTACAACAATCATCTTAACTATCATTTTAAGTTTTAGATTTGTGTATGAAGAAACAGGAATCACATTACAGCTTAATGTTATAATGCTTAATAATTATTAAACTTCAAAATTTCAAAAAATAAAATAGAGCCGCATGTTTTAAAAGGAAAAAAGGAAAACCACAGCACTATTATGTTTTCTTCAGGCTCAGACAGTTTTAGCAATTAATGAATTCCAAGCAATTATGCAAATGATTGTTGAAGAATTATGGCAGCATTTAATTAAAGGCATTTATATTATAATATGCTGTAGAATGTTGTAAGAGTGAATATTACTTATCCCTCACCTTTCGAATGAGCAGCTGGCAATAATAAAGCACTACAAAAAATAAGAGTCTGTGTGTAACTCAAGCTTATTTATAATAAAAGGTCTAACATATTAAAATAAAAGTGTATGATATGCAGTACATAGACAAATAATCGCATTGCATTTTTTTCCCAATTATTTAAGTACGTAATGGTAAAACTATTAAATTAATTTACAAGTTTTGTAAAAGCCTAGACTGTGATGTGCTCTGTTTATGTAGTATGTTGTTATTAGAAACATCTTTCATTTCCTTCTGTGAAGTGCTTCTGAAGAACTCTTTCTAAAAGCTCTGGTTTGGAGATAAAGGCTGACATCACTCTCCCGACCCTAGACGAGCACAACAGAAACATCAAACAAAAGCACCCAGACACAATTTATGAGTCAGGGCATTTAAATGAGGGCTACTCATTGAGGGGCAAAAACATTGAGGGCTTGTTGGGATGTAGCCTGGCACAGAATGAGTATGCATCAAAAGGGAAGAGTTAACTTCATGGGTTTCATGGTAAAACCTTTTGTTGTACGATTATATATAGGGTAAGCTGGCTGTATTCCAGACTACTTTTGCCCAGGGTTTTGTTTTATATCATAATGGATCCAGACTGATCCATCAGAAAAACAAAACCAACAGCAGCCTATTCCACAATTCATTCAGCGCAGACATGGTAAGCTTTTGTCTTTATGATATAGTTTTCATCCCTCGAGGGCAGTGCCTGCTCTGGTGTTTTTGTGCTGGGACGATGGCGTTTTAATTTGCTCTGACACAGTGTCGAAATCCAGGCCTGAGCTGTAAAGACTAACTGTCATAGTGTTAATCAGACCCATGATCCTGCTCAAGCAGCCTGAGGAGATAACAGAATCCTGCACCTCAAGTTATCTTATTTTGTAGTTTCAGTAAAACACACTTCTCCTCGACATCACCTTCAAATTCTGGGCCATCCAACACAACAAGCGACTTCTGAATATCGACTATCCTTGTATATCTTATTTCAAACAAACTCTTAATGCCAACCCTATTATTTAAGCCTCTTAATTACCAGCATAACCAAAATCTATTTATATGCATTTAATTTAAAGTACAGGGTGGGAAATTTATATGGATACACCTTAATAAAATGGCCACCATGGTCACCATCCATCTTAAAAGGTTTCCCCCCCCTCACATATACTAATGTGCAACAAACAGGAAGTTAATATCACCAACCATTCCCATTTTATTAAGGTGTATCCATATAAACGGCCCACCCTGTAGTTTGCTATACTGATACAAAGATCTAACTGATTTACATCACAAGTTATCAGAATTTACTTGGTGCAACCAAAAACAAAAAAAAGTTTTGTTTTGATTCTGTGTTGTATAATTCAAAATATGTGCATCAAAAATGGCATTTAATGAAATTAATTTATCAAACTATTTTATATTGACATTTTGTGTCAAATAGGATGCTATAATATGTTATAAACTTTTTTTTTTTACTATGACTAACTTATTGTTCTGGATTCTAACACAAATGTATCACCAAAAAAATGGCATGCAAAATGTGACAATTTACCAAAAAAAAAAAAAAACACAACTTTTTATTTGTCAAATAAGGTGCTAAAATATTATAGTTATAAAAGAACTATGAAACTGTATATTGCTGTCATAATTTCTTTAAGTTAAACCAAACTTCTATTTTGGCAGTTAGTCACGAAATCCTTTGATTTGCTTTGTGTATGTGAGGATCGTTTGATTCACGTTTTCTGACCAACTAATTTGCGTGTATTCTGTGATGTAATACAATTTTTATTATAAATTGGTGTGTAATGAAATTAAACCATAAACTTTAAAATAACTTTATAAATCTTTTAAAATGTAATCAAAAGAAAACTATTTAGTTCTTCACCACATGAATAAAAACTGAAAAAAAAAACTTAAAATTAATATTATAACAGCAATTATTACTTTAGAAAGCACATTTTAGCACATAGTCATAATAATTTCTTTAAATAAAACCAAGCCTTTATTCTGGCTGCTTGTCATGAAGATGTTGCGGTGTGTATTTTATGGTAGTTCGAGCCATGTGTTGAAACCTAATTTGCACCTGTATTAAGCACATTCAACTTGTGACTGCACATCTGGATGGTGATCAGATGTCACTGACTACTCAAACTACTCAAAACCTGGATTGGCAGAAAAGTAGGACAGAGGGAAATGGGAAATAATGGGCTTGACCTGACAGCAATCTGAATGTCCCGACAGAATCGGCTCGGAATTGAAGGGGGGTGTCCCTTTACCTTGATCCTCAGTCAAAAGCAGCTTTCAGATGGCCTCCAGTAATGTCCAGAGCTGTACGGAGGTGACTGACTCATTTAAACCCCACACAAGTCCTGTATCTTTTCCTCGCTACAGCCTGACCCTCCTCCAGGGGGAAAAGACTCATTGCTATGCCAATCAGGTCTCACATCAACCACCAAGACTGTCTGTGTGAGGCACCATGCTGCCCAAGAGGGAATCTTGCTTTTTTTCTGGTCTCCTCTCCATTTTAATGGTCACCCTCTTCTCAATCTGACCGAAGTATAAATCTTCATATTGTACCACGTACCAGGGAGAAAATTCCTGCGCTATTCGGTCAGCAAACCTCGGAGACGTACTGAATGAGGAGATGAGAAAGAAACCCAGGGGAATCCCTGCCTTCGCTGGGAAAGGTCAAGGCTGGCATTAGCAGCAGAGGTAGATGGGACAGGAATATAAATGCCTCTGGGAAGGATCATTACTTGGAGGGTAGCACTTTCCAAGCAGGTTGATAACAAACATATTTTATTAATGGCACCCTAAACAAGCATCCACTAAACAGGGATCAACGGTGTGAACATTTCCCTTACATCTGCAACTACAAATAGACGCATGCAAACTGTAAAAAGTATACAGGATACATATGTTAATAAAAAGCAGGTGCCCTTAAAGCCTAACATAACAAAAGTCTTACTTATAATTTTAAGAAGTTCTCAATTTGGCCCTGGATATCCTGCTTACATTTTAAATGAGGTTTATTTTCTATTTTCTAGTTAAAGTGTTGTGTATTTTTGTGATTTTTAACAATAAGCCAGTATAGTTCTTGCCTTTGCAACTAGCTAAAATAAATTAAGTTTACGTTTTTATATTTAATTTTAGTAAGCATCGATTTTAATTCAGCCTTTTTTTTAAATATTTGCATTAATTTTAGCTAACCATAACAACTATAGGATTATTAAACTTTAAAAGGCGATGATTTAATGAAATATATGTGAACGCAGTATATTTCATGGCATATAATGAGCATGAAAAAAAGCTTTTTTTCTACTCACGTGAGCTTGGGTTCGCGGCCCTCGCAGGTGTACTGCCAGCAGATGAGCCCGATAAGATCGTGGACCCGAGCGTTTGCCATCGTGACCACTGTCATGGGGTGAAGCTTTTCTTGGGTCGACTGCATTGAGAGGTAGACGTCAATTTTTTTGGTTGCCGTTGTACCAACATGGCCCTGAAATAGAAAGGTTAAGGAAATGTTACAATAAGCAATTAAACGGTTGCTTGAGCAGAATCTGATTTAGGGGTGGCCGATATACCGGTAGACAAGACTAACCGGTAGAAATTTGTCTTCTTAATCGCGGTTGAGATCACGTGATGTAGCACGTTACGTAACCACGCAATACACATCAACTTTGTCAATAGAAGAAGCAGTGTTGCCAACTTATTGACTTTGTCGCTAGGTTTAGCGACTTTTCAGACCCTCTTGGTGACATTTTTCCAAAAAAGCGACTAGTGACAAATCTAGCGACTTCTTGGACAAACCTCTGCGAGTCTCTGGTAGTGCCGCGCACCTCTCGGTGCAGCAGCGGTGAGTTCGCTTACATGTGACGAAACCAACAACGAGGAGATTGTAAAGAAAAAAGGTGAATGGTGTGTGGTGATACGAATGAGACGAACGTGATTTGTAAGGTATGCAAGAGCACTGTTTTAGCAAGCGCTGGAAACGGAAACTTTCTAAAGCGCTTAACGTTAAAAATGCTTAATGTGGCTTAACACAACTAAAAACTGACGAGGGAAGCCCAAATTTCTGTCAAACCTTCCTTGTAATAATCACTAACTAACTAGAAGGCCATTATAAGGAAACAGCTTAACGTGGCTTACTGTACATTAACAATGACCGGGAAAAACCAAACTTGTCCAATTTTATTTATAAGACCATATAACTACTGTCAAAAGAACAAACCCATATTCAACAGATAAAGTGAATAATATCACGTTAAGCTGTTTCCTTAAAATGGAGGTGAACACTTAACATGATGATATTAACTTTATAAACTGAATACGAGCTTGCTCTTTTGACAGTAGTTAGTGATTATTACAAGAAAGGTTTGACAGAAATTTGGGGTTCCCTCGTCGGTTTTTAGGTGCTTTAAGCCACGTTAAGTGTTTTTAAAATGTGGTGGTTTACTGTCAGGCACTACGTTATGTTAGTACCTGTTGTTCTGAGAAAAAAAAAACATTAATTAAAAGAAAAACAACCATACTGTTTACTGTAAGTTTAAAGTATTGTTGCAATTCAGTTTAAATAAAATTACATTATATATAACTAAAAGAGTTTATATATATATTTATATATATATATATATCGTTATATATATATATATATATTTCGTATATCGTCATCGAGGTAGAAAATTGCTTCTACCGTGAAAGAAGATTTCGGTTATATCGCCCACCCCTAATCTGATTTGTGTCAAGTTCTGACATCATTAATAATCTTTATCAGATAATTTTGTTTTCTCTCAATGTCATCACAAGTACAAAGAAATTACATATTTTGTTTGTATTCTGTAAAAATAAAATCTATGATATATAATTTTTTTTTTATTAAAATGAACAGAATCTGAATATTTATTATAAATAAATATTTAAAATAATAGTGCTACTGATAATATTACAACATTAAAATGACTGGAATGTACTTAAGAATTTTGCATTTCACAACACAGAAAACCTAAAGAGCCTGTGGGGGGACAGGTGATAAAGACAGCTGTAAGCCACGCACAATGACAAACTACACCTAAAATCTCCAAGACTGTCATAAAATTAAAACGGCAGTCTTTCTCTTTTCCGCGAAGGTGTTATAGCCTGGAGCTGATCCTAATGCAAGGAGACAGGAGAGAAACCTGCATGACACCAGGCGTTTTTCTTTTCTGTGTTTAAGAAAGAGCTTGCTTAAATAAAAGGGTGATGAAAACACTCTGTAAGCCATCCCAAAAAGGTTTCCAAATGGTTTTGCATAGATTAATTCTGCCATTCACTTAAAACAACAATGCCTGTTAATGGTAAGATCTGTAAAATTGAGTACAGAAGTGATTTCTACACCATTTCCATTTTTTAATCATGGAAGAGAGGAAGGCTTCAGCGCTGTCCGATGACCAATTCAAAAAGATCAGGGTTATTATAGTTAACTAAAATGGAAACAAAAACCATATATAATATTTATAATTACTTGAAAGTAATAATATATCAAATGTAAAAGTTCTAATAAGTTATATTTAAGAAATTCAGCTAGTTGCCAAGGGAAAAGTTTTTATTTTTTCATTTCTTTTAGGTTCTCATGTTGACTTTGAAAAACATCAGTATTCATAGACGATCCAGCATGTAATTTTAGAGGAAAAAGTGCTTAGTGTAGACACAAAAGCACTCACCTTGCCATCAAATTTGGAGTACTCGTTGAAGGGGTTGTTGAGCTGCTGAGGACACTGTTCTAGCCGCAGTGAGAGGGTGGATTTACTGCCTGTGCTCCGGGGCCTGTCCTTAAAGTCCTTCTTTTCAAAAAGAGAGCTCAAGTCGTCTGCTACAGAAGACGACAGAAGAACACCATATTCCGAGGACAGGAAATAAAGACCAGAAAATGAATGCAAACTTCTCTTCTGAGCACGGCTACTGTACCTGATTGAGACGAGTTTCTCTCTTTCCACTGGATGTTTTTGCACTTGATCTGGTTCTGTCGTTCTTTCCTCAGTCGCTCCAATCTTTGAGCTTTAAATAAAAAGACTTTCATCTGTTAACACTGTCAGTGGTGTGACCCCATTACACTTCAAAGTGGTCAATGAAAAACATTTCATGCATATTATGACTGTGATTAACACACATTAGGGCTGAATTCAACTGGTGAAAAAAAAACCAATACATTTTAAGTGATGATATTTTTGATTAAAAATGCAGGTTATTAATAGACTGATTATTTAAATATTCAAGCACCTGTCACTAACAAATCAATGTCAAACCTGATCCACTATTACACTAATCTTGTTTTTTTTTTGTGACATTATTTTCAAGACAATTAAATATCTCCCCTTTCCACAATTCTCATTACTGTAACATAGAAAAACTGCTAATCCTGCCTCTATTGTTTTCAATGCATTCAATTTAGATCAGCAAATACCACCTTAATGTATACTTTATCCAGTTACTTTTATACTTTACAAATCTAAACTCTTTTGTAACAGTAATGAGAATGTTTTAATGTCACAAAGAAAAAAAAAAAAAGAAAATGAATGAAATTAAAAAGCTATACTGCAACTATTACAAATACCAGAACGTCTACACAGAAGAACAAGACATTTTCCATTTACTTCATGAGGTCTATATGAGGTCATATTTAAACTAGTCCAATTTGTGCACTTAAAAAAAAAAAAAATAATCGTCCAGAGAGCACTTGGCTGGTATTTTGAAAGTACCAATATGCAGTACTCGAACTTTAAGTGAGTATGCAAATGTAATCCTCTGTAATTGCAGGGCAAAAGTTTCTCTTAAAGGATTTTTTTCTCTTATACTTCAGTCAAAAGTGTTTTGTTGCTTCTGGAACCTCAACCTGAGTGGTCTGGGACGTTTTTTTGAATGTACATATTATATGATATGATATAGTAACCACAAAACATAAAAAAAATGTACTCTATTTGCAGACATGTGAAGGTAAACACTTCTCAAATGTGCCATATTACAATGAATAATGGAACATTAGACATCTGAAGCAGCTCATGCATAGATCTTTTTTTTTATCACAACGTGTATATGTTAGACGGTTGCTTGTTCAGACTACGAGTTTTGAAGATTTACAATATTAAATTGTTATTAGTTAAGTAAGGGATAATGTACATCCAGCAGGTCGTTATCAGAATCGAGTATTCCACAAAGCTGTGTAATAATAGACAGAATTGATTGTTTAACTTTATAATATATCTATACATGAATCAAGACCCATTTAGGCGCCTGCATTAAAAGCGATTTTATACACATAAAAGTCAAAGTATACTTTGTTTCAACTAACTTTTGTGGAAAATAAAAGGTAAAATGGACATTTAGTGTAACGGATATCTTACTGTAAAATGAAACAGCATACTTCTGACAAAAAGTGATTGTTCTACATGTATAATTATTATTTATATTTTAGATGATATTATATTTTCTACATTTTATTATATTTTTTGACCCCTAAAGGATACATACAGTATTAGTATCTTGAAGATACCTATTAGTACCCTAAATGTAGCCTACATAATAAGCCACATATCGCCCCAGAGACAGCTTTTTCATAATATTTCAAGTATTGATTCGATCAGTATTCAACCTAGTTGGATTTCAACCCCATTAAAATAATTATAATAAATTGAAAAAACAAACAGCAACAAAAAACAAACAAACATGTAGACCACTTAAAGTCATGAAATAATGATATACAATTAAATAATACAATTTTGAGATTACAGAATGAATGGCTGAAATTCAAACTGAATTCGATTCACAAGTAAGATTGATCAGATTGATATTGATCATTTCAGCACTGTTTCCTGTCCTGAACACTTGCTTACCAGCAGGCTCAGGTCTCACGAAACTGTCTTGTCGTCCTGGGCACAAGTTGTTCAGATGGTTCATAATAGAAAAATATTTCAAAGATCCCCCTCCCCGACAAAAGCATCCCAAAACCAGAGCTGAGCCACATCCATTTCATCAAAGTTATGAAGCTGGAGTGCTAGTGATTATCAATCCCTAGCTCAGGATTAACAGCTGCCATGACAAAACATACCGACTGAAACTGAACGACTCCAGGAACAAACCTCAGCATAACCCGGCATCAGTGTTTCAGTCTTTTTTACAATGACTGAAGCATATAATTAGACCCTCACATAATTACGACTAATTCTGCATTCATAATTGTTCCCAAAGCTAAACATAATGGGCCGGTTTCCCAGAAAGGAATTAAATTAAGCCAGGACTAGACCTTTGCTAGTTTAGGACATTTAAGAATTTTTAGAAACGGGTCTTAAACAATGCATTATCTGTGAGTATTTTAAGACCAGACAATGGCAATGATGTATTTTAAGATATCTCAGTGCAAGCCTTTTCCGGTTTAGACAGCTCTTAACATTTATTTGAATCTAGCACTGAAATAAAGATATAACACATTGTGTGTTTGCTGCTATCCACTGCAAAACATTGTCACATAACATTTTCCTCTGTATTAGTCTAATATCAAAACACTAAACCTAACTGGTGCTCATACTGACAATTTTGAACAGGATTAATACTGAAAAACAAGAAAGACTAGATTTGTTTGTTTAAAGAAATCGTCAGATAAGCTTACAACTGATTCCAAAAGACAAAAGATCCAATTTCCCCAGAAACAGTTTTAGCACAGGTTCGCAAAGGCAAGATTGTCTAAGAGTACAAATCAATTTCAGTCAGTTGCCATTCCCAGCAAACAAGCACAATCAGATCACACCCTTGATCACAGAAAAGGAAAATCAGATAATAAAACAAATTTCATTTCATTTCAAATTGTACCGATTGAGATCGAAATGCTTTTTTGGCAATTTCCTTTTCATTCATGTAAATATTTTTCCAGCCCCAATACAGATCTTTTTTCCTGCTCAATTCTGAGTGGCTGGTACAGTAAAGACTAATGTAGCTGTATTACAGGAAAGCTTTAAAAGAAAGACGAAGCAGCAAAAGGATACAGTGTTGAAGTCCAGCCTAACTGTCTGGAACAAAGGTTTCAGCCTATTGACAATCAGTAAACAGCAGGGATGGGAATAGTAAGGAAACGAACGATTCTGGCTCCGATTCAGATTCCACTTAAAAATTTTGGTTCCTTAAGTACTGCTCTATTATTTTTTTTTCCAGGTTTTCTGAATTATCGCCATTTAGGAAGAAATTCTTTCAATTGGGCCCTCGGTAGCCTGTCGCCAAATGAGTTCAGATACAATACAAACGTCCTCACATGCTGTATTTTGCTAAATCAGTAAGTGTTTAAGATCAAAGATAACTTTCTGATCTGGAGAGGATTCATTTCTTGATTCCCAGCCCCAAAAGATGTGATTTCTGTCCATCTGCAAGCTGTGAGGCAGTTCAGATGATGACCAGACAAATGCTAGGTGAAATAAAAATAACAACATGCTACACTTGCTAAGACTTGTTTGTTGCTGTTGAACATCTTGAAAAGCAAATTATAGCTGTATTTCCTGTTGGAGGCCTAAATGGCTTCAAAGGTCACATTTCTTGGCATCATCAACTGAACTTCTTTTAGCAAAGCAATATAGATAGAAAAACACATTCAGAAGGAAAGAGAATTAATCATGGGCTGACAACGCAGAGCAAACTGAAGCAGAAGCGAGCAAGGTTAAGATCAGGCCGACGTCCCCTTTAGCAGATTTTCAACACAGAGCATCTTTGATATTATCAGTTAGTAAACTCTGGTACTTTCTCACGCTGAAAAACTGTCAAGCTCATGCACAGCCACATACTACAAAATGCTGAGACCCCAAGATAAGCACGAGCTCTTAAAGAAATAGTTCACCCAAAAAGCAAAACTTCTGTAAATGTACGCCTTGGAGAAATGTAGTACTCTATCACTTGCTGATCCTCTGCAGTGACTGGGTACCAAACAGCTGACAGAAACATCATAATAATCCAGTGATTGAGTCAACAACACAGCGCTCCAGCCCATAAACAACATCTTTGTAAAGCCAAAAGCTATGTGTTAGTAAGAAGCAAATCCGTAAAGGCATTTTAACTTTAAACACTTGCTTCTGGTCAAAATTTCAGTCCATAATCCATAATAACGGCCGCTCTAATGAAAAAGTCCTCTCTTGTTGTCTTATTTTAAAAACCACCACCATATTTGTTTAGAGTGTTTCCTAACTCTTTTTGCTTGTAAACAACGCTTAATCCATCTATATATATATTTCCCCCGATTCAGACATGATGACTTTTTCACTGAAGAAAGCTAATAAAAGATTGTGGGTTATAATTTTAGCCCTATATTTATTTGACATTATTCTAGCTGGAAGCAACAGCTTAAAGTTAACGTCTTGATGGATTTGTAACTTAAAAACACAGTTTTTTGCTTTGCAAGGTGTCAACTAATGGACTGGATTACTTCTGATGCAGTTTGCATTCTGACGGCACCCATTCACTGCAGAGCATCCGTTGGTGAGCAAGTGATGCAATGTACCGTTTATCCAAATCTGATCTCTTAAGTTGTTCTAAGTGACTGGATACTGGAATTTCTAACTTCAATACAATGCCTTGAATGAAATAAATAATCAATACATTTTTCGATAACACACAAAAATATGCCACTACATTAAGGGAATAAATCTGGGCAGCGATCAATTATGGTTTGAAAAAGCTAAACTTCAGCTGTTGTTTTGGTGAAAAACTACAAGAAAGCCTTTAAAGCTTCTTTTATTCCTAATCTAGCTGTAATTGATTTTACACAAATGTAAAAATAAAGCATATCTGGGCAATATTTGCTTTTCTACTCTCATTTAACCATCTTAAATGCAATTGGGAAGAAGGTTTTGGGCATTTCGTCTTTACCGGTACCAACCACATCAGCAAAGCTGGATTCAGGACCCCGAAAGCAGCAAATTGTGTGTGTCAGACAGCGACTTGCCTGTGTTGGAGCGCCGTCGGATGCCAAAGTCCCAGCTGGACGTAATGTCGACCGACTGAGAGAGATCGCAGGTCTGGCCATCTCCTGTACTGCTGCTGTCCCCAAACGAACCCCCGGACGAGCCTCCGCCAGCAGACGCCGCAGACAAATGGCACTTCTCCAGATCCACATCGTGGTCGATCAGGACCATCTCACACATCCCGGTGTCATCACTGGTCACGTGCGACTGCCGGATGTGGGCCAGGATGATGGCGGGGTTGTCGAGAAAAGCCATTCTGAGCACCAGCTCCTCGCCCCCTGTCGCTCTCCGGTTCTCCGTCCGGATGTGCCGACCCTCAGTCGAAGTTAGAGGCGGAAGATTCCTCAGCGATGCAGCGTCTTCTTTTCCTTCTTTTTGGGCTTATTTTCTCCTCTCCATGGTTGGACATGGATGCCTGCCTGCAGGGTAACACCAGATGTTTAATTATTAAGCCACAAATATCATACGATGACTTGCAGAAATCACCCTATTAAAGTGGCATCATATTTGATAAGCAAATTTTCACATGATCAAAACGTCAGCTGTTCACAATATATAACATGCCTTCGTAGTTTAAATCTCTTAGTCTTTTAGCACAATTGTTTAAAACATCCACCTTCGTCTTGTGGTTTAATATTTTTGCTTTTACAAAGTAAATAACAAGATGAACACCTACTGGACTAAAACAACATAGGTTTACTTTATTATTCATACATAATTTTTTAGAAAAACATGTTCAGACGTGAGTATCAAATATGACCATCAGGCTTATTATTATGGCATTGCTTGCATTACCTATCTTGAAACAGCATAAAATTAAGTATTTAATCATCACATAAAGATATTGTTGAGAGATACGGAGTAGCAAAGATATTTCTATGCATTATAAGTATACTGTTATGCGTTTTATAAAGCTCAGGCTGATTTACAAGCTATCAGAATTACATTTTTGGCCATATAAATATCAAGATCTGCAACATTTCTGCTCAGTAAACCTCAGTAAAAGTTTCAATTTTAAACATAGTGGTTTATATATCAGGAGTGAAAGAGGAATATAAAGTAAAAAAAAATTTGCTACACACCACATCATCATCTTCTAAAAACAAAAGCCTAAATTAAATCATTCATTCAACAAGTTTAAGATTAAAAATGACGAGGGACACACACGTTTAACAGATAAACTAGTTATCCAGGCTCTATTACTGTTTTTACGCGGATGTTTATTATATAAACACACAGAAAAACTATCAAATACAGTTGGTTAGTTACTAGCCGTCATGATCACCATAACCCCAAACAACAACCTAACTAACTAGACCAGGGGCCTGTTCCATAAAACAAGTTTACCAAATAAGCCAGGTTTATTTCAGTTAGTCTGACTTATTGCCATTTAACTTGGTTTGAAATAAGTCTGACTATCTGCCAAAAGCCTGGCTTATTTGGTAAACTTGTTTTATGGAACAGGCCCCAGGACATAAGCAGAGACAGCCATACCATATCGCTACACCACATGTTAAAATATCTTGATATGTAAACAAAATGACACACGATGTTGCTAAAATGCTAATTAGCATTTCCGATCGATAACCGCATTAACTGTGTTCGTTTTGAGGGCGAGCTGGTCCCAAATGTACCCTCGCTGTGTTCTGAAATGAATAAGATTACATTTGAATCATATTTGGGACGAAACACACGTAAAGTAGGAGCTGAGTGAACGCGCTGGCCAGGCCATGCTAGCGCTCGAGAAGCCTCAAACATCAGCGCATCTTTACCTTCATTCGTGCCTAAAACAGCGGCTCAAACCATCACAGACGCGCCACTCCGTCTGAGCGAGGGGCTGGCTGTGCTGTCTCATTTCATCATTGTGGAGATATCGTCCCAAAAACAGAATAACTGTGTCTGTTTACTCTGTTGTTCCTGTGTTGGTGGTCTAGTAAGCTACTTCCTGCGGGCTTACCCCTCATACCGGAAGTACACCGCTCTGGGAAACGCCCTCTAGAACGAATGATGGACAAGACACGCGGCCAATCAGGACTCGGAGAATGTTAACAATGTGTAAAGTATAGCGAGGTTTAATTTTTTACTTCTTTATTTAGGCTGCGTATATTCTTTCGTCAAGAGGCATGTTCAAACTTTACATTACACTATAATTAATAACTGAGCATAACAAAGACTATCAATAAGGTGAACATTGAAGTGCATACCATGCATCAGGACAGCTTATGATATACATGATATATTTGACTGGGATAAACCCTGATATATTAAATGTTACCACATCAGCTATGCTTTTTTTGTTTGTTTTTGTTGTATATACAGTGCTTTATGATGATGATGAAATCAGATTTATTGCACCATGGATAAAAAAAGTGCTGTAGTTATTGTAATTATCCAACCTGAATAGTTATATATAAAGAGTTTAACCTTTAGTATGTTTGATTAGACCAAAGTTACTGGTTAAATTTATTTGTTTGTCTGTTAATTTGTACACCTACTGGTTTAGGAATTTGTTTTGTAGTTATTTATAATTTTGTGTTTGTGAAATATAAGTTTAAACTGTTGCGGTTAGACTGATTCACAAGAAGCATATCATATAACATTTTTTAAATGAATTTATATGCTTGGTTAACTAATTATTTCTTGGCAGTGATATTATGTATTTTTTTATTTAGCTTATTTTTTGTGTGTTTGATGCAAGCGGTAGAAAAAAAAACTGTAGAATATAGTCAAAAGTAGACACCAACTTTGTTAACTTTGACTATTTTTTAGGTTGGGGCAAGTTGTGTTTTACATTTCTGTATTCTTTTGATTGTGTTTAGATTTTGTTTCTATTATTTAAAAAAAAAAATCATATTAATGTTATATTTGTTCTGATTTCTGTCAATGATGCTCTGTTTAGCCATGTATGGACTCTTAGTTTAGTGTTTCTTCCTTTTGGATTTCCCTTGTACAGATCTTTGCTTTGTTTTGGGTTTTTTTTGGATGCCGTATGCTGATCAAGCGACCCCCTCTGCACTTTTCTGATGCTTTGCCTACTACAAACCTGTTTGCCCATCTACTGACCCTGCTTGTTTGACCATGTCCTTAAATAATACTTCGCAGATGGATCCGCACATCTCTGTCCCCTTCGTTACAATATTATATCATTATATTATCATAATTATTTTTTTTTACATGCAATCTTTTAGATGCTTTCCATGCTAGGCATTGTTTTATTTTAAAGTATTAAAATCAATTTTATTTGTATTTATTTTTAATTGTTATATTATTCAACATTATTGTTATTTATTTACTTTTTTTTGCATGCTATGTCATTTTTATGTATTTTTTAACCAGCCCTAAATTTTTCATAGTTCTGAAGTTAGTTTTTTTCATAATTGTGTTACTGTTTACATTCTGTGTGACAACTTACCCTATACTGTGTGAGAGCATGTCTATAGTACAGGGCTCAGTAGTCTTCAGTTGCTAAACAGTAAGAAGCTGCGTATTAAATTATTAAGTTGTGTTAACATGGACAGCGATGTGTCTCTCCTGAGCCTCGTCCAGACTCTGGGCATATAAGTGCATGTGATGGTGAGCACAGATGCACACTTGCAGACCCCGGGTGGGCGGTGCTGTTGTGCAACACTGGCAGCATCATCAGGAGGAGCTGCTGCACGAGACGCTCGCAGGAATCCACACAAACCATTACATCTGCTGCAGATCAACCAGAAGAGTTGATCTACCACTGGAAGAAAGAACACTGGAAAACCAATGCTTTATAGCAGCTTTTATTCATCCAGTATTACCTCTCATTTCTTTTCTACTCGAGGATGAGCATCAGACGGAGGGGGTTTCTGAAGTTTTGCAGAAGCTGCCTCCGGATTTCATGGAATAATAGCGTGAAGAAACATTGCAACGAGGTAAATGACGAACAGTGACAGCACTCAAGTGCACTAGACTGTTTGTGATTCTGGAAATCAGTGGATCGTTTCATTAAAGCACTTTTTGTTTGGGACACTTGCGCATCCGTCATTTCCATCGCGTTGATTCAGGACGGCATCAGCATCTCTCTGGTGTGGATTTTAACACAAACCCAAGCTCTTCGAGGCGGAGGATGGAGGAGCAGAGTCATCTGATGCAGACCCTGGGCAGCGTGACCCTCGCCGGACACCCGGTGGCTTTACCGGTGCCTCATGACGGAATCGACGCCAGGAACAAGCAGGACATCGGAGACATTCTGCATCAGATCATGACCATCACTGACCAGAGCCTGGACGAGGCTCAGGCAAAGTTAGTTTTACATTGACACAACGCAATTTATTATTAACGATGTGCACAGGCAGCTTCTCGTTACACACTTTGTACTCTGGAAAATGTTTATCGGTGTGATTTTAAGAGTCTTGAATACCAGTAAATAAAATTGATAGCATATTTGTTGTCAGGAAAACATACCTTTCGTTTAACACGCGACCTATAGCGGGGGCATGTTGTCACGGCGTGAAATGAAGCAGCCCATTTGTGGCAGTAACATAATTTTGAACAACGAAACAACTCGGTAAACAGCAATGTAAAAGGTAACATGCAAAAGAAAAAAAAAAAAAAAGGAAAAAAAAAAATATATATATAAACAAAATAAAATGTAAATATGTGAAAATAAATAGCAATTACAAATATTTAAAAATAAATAATGTGCACATTTTAAATTTTAAATTGTAATATTGCAAAAATATTATAACAAAAATATAAATAAAAACTAATAAATGTTTATTTAAACTATTTTGAAATAAACACAGCAAAACAATTCATAAAACGTCAAATAAATGTAAAAGGTAACATGCAAAAACCCTATTTGAAAAAGATAATATTATAACCGAATACATATAAAGTGTATTTAAAACATCTTTTAAAAAGTGTTGTCTCAGTAAGTTAGAGTGTAATAATATTATCAATGTAGAAAATATTCTGTAGCTTATAGAGGGCCTTTTGTTGTAGACTAGCTCTTTTAAATATGACAATATGGTTTCATATAATTGTCTTTAAAGCAATAAAAGACAAGTGCTCCATAAATGCACATAAAACATAATAGTGTTAGTTTCCTAATGAGAAACACTGGCTGAACTTGATGGTGCTGTGAGGTGCAGTCAGTTGGAATCAAGACGATAAATGTAGCAGCACAGCAGCAGAGCTATGAATGTGAAACAGTGTGTTAATGGCATGTATGAATGATCAGTTGTTCTGTATCCTTCCTGTTTTTCCTTGAAAGAAAGCATGGGCTGAACTGTCACAGAATGAAGCCGGCTCTGTTCAGCGTGCTCTGTGAAATCAAAGAGAAAACAGGTAAGTGCTCCTTTATGCCCCACACAATACACTGCCATAATACACCTGCACGGATGATGCTCTTCAATACAGACCGCTGTTACATTCACAATAGCCACCAGCAGTCCTGCAGAAGCTCACGCTTATTACAGACAATAGTGTGTTTTACACTGACAGATGCTTCCTTACCAAAATGTGAATGAGCTGTTTGTGGTGTTTTCTGGTGACGTATTTTATAAAGGTGGGTTGATATCTGCAGTTCTACTATCAAAAATGGCACTTTTTGGTTGCATGTTAGTAGAGGACTGTGTACAGCATGTGGGCTGGAGATGTTGTAATGTTTAGGGCTATATCTCTGATTGAGGCATAGCGGAAACGCGTTTTGAAATCATTTTAGACATTTTAGACCAAAATGTTGTTATGAGAAGGACATTTCAGTTTTTGGAGATACATGGCCCAGATAACATTTTTTTTTAAGTTTAATTCTTTTGATGGGCCTCACTGGGTTGAGTTTGGAAAAAGCGAAACCATGTACATTTGCATACATTATGCTGTAATTAAATTTCCAATAGAATAATTGTGTGATGCAATCAAGTAACACCTTTGTCTTAAACCTGTTTATTTAGAAATGAATTCATTCAAATCAATAAATATATGTAAAAACTTACAAAATGACACATTTCCCTGGTTGATGTTTTTTTCTTTTTGTAGTTTTGTCATACTACTTTAAAATGGTTTAAGCTAAATATTATATGTATAGTTTTAACAATTTTAATTAATTTTACAGTTAGTATTTTATGTTTTAGGCTGGAAAACTAAATTGCATATTACTATGTTTAGCCTATAAAGATTTTATTTAAAGCCTATTTAGCCTATTTAAAGAGTTTGTAAATCTGAAATAAAAAGATTTGTTCAGAAACCTAAAAAAAAGTCAAATAGCTACAGTGAATATATATATATATATATATAAATGCTGTCAAAAGAGTAATCGCGATTAATTGCATCAAAAATAAATGGTTTTGTATATATATATATATATATATATATATGTGTGACCCTGGACCACAAAACCAGTCATAAGGTAAAATTTAAAAAAACTGAGATGTATACATATATACAATATTTGGCTGAGATACATCTATCTGAAAATCTGGAATCGGAGGGTGCAAAAAAATCTAAATACTGAGCAAATCACCTTTAAAGTTGTCCAAATGAATATC
>JAUMHI010000040.1:25436984-25452481 GCA_032359435.1 Enteromius unitaeniatus
CAATGTATTTTTGGATATTGCTACAAATAAACCCCAGCGACTTAAGACTGGTTTTGTGGTCCAGGGTCACATATGTGTATATATATACACACACACACACACACACACACACACACACATATATACAGTATATTTCTTGAAAATATTTACATGTGTATGCATTTATATATTTATGTTGTTATATTTTATATTATACATAAATATATATATTTAATATATAAACATATTTCTCTTAAATACAGTATATACATGCATGTGTTTGTGTGTATATATATATATATATATATATATACACACACACATAATAAATATACGCAGAACCCACACATTTTTTATGTAAAGATAAATATTTATTTTGGATGCGATTAATCACTTTTATTATTAATATTGCTTTCTAATTAAACAGCTTTGTAAGTTTACAAATGCTTTGAAAAGTCATGGAAATTCGTTGGCTCTGGTAAACAACTTGTTGTGAAATTTAGTATAAAACATTATTTAGTGTTGAAAGCACACTCATTGCAGTGAACATTCAGATATTACCATGGTAGAGAGTGAGTATACTCACAAAAACAAATTTTGCAGTGCATGCATATTTGTAAATATGCATCTCTCATTCTACAAAATCAGTTGTCAGCTTGAAGTACAGCAAAGCAATTGCATTTGATTCATTAGGTTGATTTACAGTCATGCTTTATATTAAGTAAGCACTTCTGAAGTCTGCTGGGGGCGTTTCAGTATTGACGCAATCTGACAGAGCTAATGAGTCAAATCAATCACGCTGAATATTATATATCTATTTGGGCAATAAAATTTAATTAGGAGAGACTACAAAACACATTGACAACATAAACATTGATGCTGGCTGTTGTGTAAGCAATAGAGATAATATCCATGCATAAAGTGATTTTAGAAAAACTGTTAGGTTTACAAATAAAGCGGTAGTTGCATTATTTGCATTTGCACACAGAAATAGTTCACCCATAATTAAAATTGAATGAACATGTACTCATCTTCAGGTCATACAAGATGTAGATGAGTTTGTTTCTTCATGGGAACAGATTTGGATAAAATGTAGCATCCTTTTAAGTGAATGGGTGAGTTCAAACAGCTGATAAAAACTTCAGTTAGTCAGTTAACATCTTGAGAAGCAAAATCTGTGCGTTTGCATGAAACATATACACCATTACTGCCTTTTCATTTGTAAACCATCGCTAATAATGCTTTCTCCAGCACCACTTAATATATTACCATGATCACAATAGTCATATTTGTAGTATAATGGCATTACAAATCTAAAAAGTAGCTTAAATATGATTGCAAACGTGCATCTGAAATATGAGTCTATTCATGCATACAGTGCATATTCCCAGTGCATTTGCTGCGGTTTGTGTTGGTTTTCACTCTAGCAGAGAGTTGTGCAATTAACTGGGCTGCACAGTGGTTAAGATGTGCTTGACTGTGGTGGGTGGATCATTACACTCTCTCGGCCCAGGCGGCTTGTGTTCAGCTTGCTTACCCCGTAGGCTGTGGAGGACTGTCAGAGACGGGCGGCATGGATCAGTGGCCTGGAAAATGGACACGAGAATGGAGCATAATTGATTTAAATCCCTGGCGTTCCTTCGCTGCTCATGTACTTCTATGCCGGTGTAGAGCTAAAAGCACAATGTACGTTTCTTGAGCAAATGTTTACTGCGCTCGTGGAGTAGTGGAGTCAGATGCATTCGGCTAATGTCAGTGCATTTTGAGTGCGCATGTTGGAGCTGACAACTTTACAAGCCAAATAAAAAGAAATGCATTAGATCTCGTAAAAAAAGATAAAAAGGATTGTGCAACTTTAAATGTTTTTTAAAACCTTTTTTCTTAACATTAGGAAATACGTTAAAGGGATATTTCACACCAAAATGAAAATTCTGACATCATTTACTCAAGTGAGTTTATTTTTTCTTGCTGAACACAAAAAAAGATATTCTAAAAAATATGCATATCACACTTTTAAAAATAATGCTTGAAAGGTTCTTCACAGGATGCCATAGAAGAACCGTTTTTGGTTCCACAAAGAACCATTCATTCAAAGGTTCTTTAAAAGGACAATCTCTACCTTTTTAAAATCTGAAGAACCTTCTTTTGCCACAAAATGTTAAAGGTTCTTTATGGAACCGTTTATATATAAAGGTTATTTTTATGGCATTGTGGAGCACATATATTTTTAAGAGTTTATGGAAAAAGTACTGTGAAAACCAACTGTTTGGTTACCAACATTATTCAGAAAAACCTTTGTTTGTGTGTGTGTGTGTACTCCTGGTCCCCACAAAGATAGGAATACCAGCAAATGTTGACCTTGTGGGGACATTTTTTAGGTCCCCATGAAGAAACAAGCTTATAAATAAAAGTTTTTTGAAAGTCCTGTAAGTTTCCTGTAAGGGGGTAGGTTTACGGTCAGTGCAGGGCAATGCCACATACTGTTTATACAGCATAAAAACCATTACGCCTATGTAATGTCCCCATAAAACATGTAAACACAACAAATGTGTGTGTGTTCAACAGATGAATTCATTTTCGGGTGAACTGTCTCTTTAAGGGAATGTTCCATTTTGTAATATAGCAAACATTACGAGAAAGTTACTTTTAAAAGATCTCTGAACCATCCGGAACTAGTAAGTAATAATGTTTAAATAAATAGCTAAATGAATTTTTTATTTTTTTTTATTTTAGAAAAACTGTCCATGAGTGATGAATACATAATATTTGTTGCTAATATTTTGAGAGCGTTATGAAAGACCAGATAAATTATTTAAAGAGAAATGAACAGGAAGAATGTGTGTTCTAAACTCCGAGAGAACCTTGCCAGAACATTCCCTGTTAGCTGAGTAATGGAACATTGAGGAGAACTGACTTCATACGTTCACTCACAAAGCACCATCGTTTAAAAGACATCGAGCAAAAATGATGAAGTCTGTTGTCAAGACGATCTGAAAGACACTGATTTTGTTCTGTCAGCGCAAGCTCACGCTCTCGACAGGTTAACTAAATGGAGCTAAAGTACCACTCCATTCATATTTAATTTCCCTAAAGTAAACTCTACACACCCCACCTCTTGTGTTTTCATATTTTACATTTCCCCTGTGACGTACATGCGATACGAGTGCCATTTGTGATCTGCAGTCATCCATAATTTTTCCACATGGGATAAAAGCCTGAGAGAGAAGGGTTGTATATTTTATAGAAAGCAAATATAACAGGAGTCGGGCTGCTCAAGCTATCGCATGCGTGTGACTTTCACACAAGGCCATTTCCTCTTTTTATCACACTTCAGGAAGTTGTGTGTGTGTGTGTTTCATTCATAGCAACGCAGGTGTGTTCTTCTTTTTTTTTTCTTCCAGATGCAAAACAGAAATTATGTTCAATCTGTAAAGAATATCCTTCATTTTGCTTGTATTAAATCTTGGGCCATTTTTTATGGCTTATTAAAAATGGATCTTATTGAAAATGTCAGTGCTATCATATTTGGCTAATCTTCCATTTTTAAGAGAAAATGTTAATATTTGTAAAATTGGATGTTCTACAATTAGAGCCACTTTTGACAACTTAAAATCTTGAAATATGAAACTTTTGATTTTTCATCTAAAATATGTTTTATCATGTCCTCAGAAAGTGGTCATGATTACAGACAAAAGTGATAATGTGGATTTATGATAAGCGTCACTTTTCCTACTTTTTCATTTTTTGGAGGAAAAGAGGGTAAGCTAGCAGTTTATCTGACAAAGATAGTTCAGAACGGCAATGTCTGTTTCTGAATTAAATCTAATTCACAAATCAAGCCCTCCAAAGACATGTCAGCAATGATTGACAGGCAGAAAACTGGCTCCATGCTTTCTGATATCTGGCAGGTAGTAGAGCTATTGTTAGCCCTGAAATAAATAAATAAAATTAAAACGAAAAAGATGACAAATAAAAGCATACAGATAGATAGATAGATGTTTTGCACACATGACCCTCGTCAGCGTCCAGCAGATATTTCAGAGCAGAAAGTGTAGAGTAAAACGACTGCAGTGAAAATTTTATCAGCATTTTCTCTGCCTTAACAAGGAAAGTAAGCCTCATTTGCTGCTGAGGAGAAGAAGCTGATATTTTATTCATATCCGTTTTGGAGGTTGGTTCGTATATACCTTTTTTCTGAGATGAAAAATAAGGCAACACTCGGAAGCTTAAAACTAGCTGCAAAGCACAACGGTCTAAAACCCTCATATGTTCTGCAATTTACACATTTTCAAGATTTACTGAATATTATATTACAATGTATATGCAATACAAGATAACATATGCACTATAAGGTAAATGCATTGACCATGTTATGTAATGGAGTTAAAGACATTTATTATAGATGCAGTAACATAAACCTGTATTCATAGAATTTTTGGATATAGCCTATATGCAATATACAATATTTTACCCTTAGGTCAAAGTTGTTTCACTCATATTTCATACTTGTTTAGTTTTATGCACAATTTGGATTTAATTTTGAATTAGTCTGCAATAAAACTTCAGAGTTTCTTCACGAGAAGGCAAAGTTTGAGTCGAGCTGAAGCTGGTTTCAGATCGAGTTCAGACCCGTCTTCAAAGGATTTGTAAACATTTGCAGACCTTTAAAGCTGCACATGCATAAATGTCTTTTCTGTCAGTATGTCAATATTGTTTATGAATATGATATGAGATGAGATCACCCTGGTTTGTCACAAGGAAGAGCTGATAAATTCTCCGCACTGGGCTTGATTTTCCCACAGTGCACTTCTTCTTTTTCCCTTGTCTTTTATCATTGCATCCGTGCTGTTTAACAGGTTTGGTTTATGACTGTCTAACAGTCGTGTCAATAGAGTCTCCTGGGAATCTCATGGTTGGAGTTGATTAGATGAAGTTTAAGGGCTTTTAACTGATATGCATGGCGCTACAACATGATAACATACACTACAACTAGTAGTAATGTTGATAAATTGACTAATCTGACCATTATGCCGCTAACTGATAACTTTTTTGCTTGTTTTAGCAATGATTAATCATTATAGCTTATATCTGATCTGTCAATCTAATGGCTTTTTAAATGACTAGTCAATAAAATATTTCTTTTAGTGTTGTCAAACAATTAATCGTGATTAATTGCATCCAAGGTTTTTGTCTACATAATATGTGTACTGTGTTTATTTATTATGTATATATAAATACACACAATATATTCTTTTATATATTTATATTATTATATTTTAGATTATTTATAAATATATTTAATAGCCTATATAAAAATAACATATTTTTCTGAAATATATTTATGCATGTGTTTGTGCGTGTATATATATATATATATATATATATATATATAACATTGTTTGAGAGCAAGAGTTTTTTGAAGTTGTTGTCAAGAACAGCTTTAATGTCAAAATAAAATTCGAAACTTTTTTTGACCTTTTTATTAAAAACATCAAATGTTAATTTGATTAAATTACCCCCCACCACCGCAAATTCTCTGGAAATGTGCATGCATTAACCGGATAAAGCCATGTTTTAATTCTTATTTTATTTTGTTAATAAAGTTAGAGTTAGTAACAAATTAATTTTTACTTTTATAGAAATAAGATTAGATAGAAATCAATCTGAAAGTTATGAACACCCCCCTATAAAAACCTTAGGAACATAGCTAGTTATATTTGGTGTATGAAGTGCTATAGGCTACTGAACTGGAGAAGAAGCTCAAAAGCAAATTGATAAAGCGTAATAAAAACCTAAATGTGTATTTTAGATGCTTTCCCCCTGCTAGTCTGAAACAAAACAAGTTATGAAAGCAAAAAAGCCGAAAAAACAAAGATTTTTCTCCCTGTAGTGCCTTGCCTGAACATAGCAATTTAACATCTGTTTCTCCCCCAAACACTTAGCTGCATGAAGTGAGACTTGAAAAGCAGACAAGGACACGGGACAGCGTGCTATTACACGGCCGTGGTGTCATCAAAGCAGCCTGTGAAGGAGTCTCGCACTCTCCTGTCACGGGGAAAAAATCAATAGTGCAATCCTGCACGTTCCCGTCTCGCTGGCGGTAATTGAAATAGAAAATCAAATGAGCGGCGAGCAGATAATTGTTTTATCAATATCCTCCTGCCCGCCCTCCGCGGTTCAGTGGCGCATGATCACCGGCCGCTGGATATGACGAGGACGAAATGTGAAATTGAACAGCTCGGCTCTCGTTTATCAGACCTGACAACTCGGAGTGACCAGCTCAGACTCCTGCTTAAGCATCTTAACGTGATAAAGTGGCTGCTGTCGTCAGCGCTATCATCACACTGACAACATTTGAATGCATTCTTGCTCAAATATGTCCTGTAGTTATACTGTAATGCAATAGATTACAGTAATCAATGGACTCTTGCTTGCGGTCACCTATGTAAAGGGCGATTGTATTGTACAGCACATTAAATATGGTTGAAGACGGTCTGAGGACATTTGGATCACACAACTATAACCTCTAACATCATTTAGATGTGAAGGAGTTTTTTGAAAGTTCCAAAGTCCCATTTTTCAAATGTTTCAAATGTTTTTTTTCTTGGTTAGGTGAACGTTCCATTTATGGTTCCGTTTCATAATTTTTAGAACACTGAATGTTACTTGAATGGTCTCTGAACCAACTGACATAATATCTATTCTAAATGCCCGTTCTCACCAAGCATGATAACGATAAAGCTAATGATAAATATATAGTTCTAAAAATCATTCACACCACAACTATAACGATAAAGACACAGAGATAGAATATCGTTGGAATCATTTTCAATCATTTTGAGCCTGTCCTCCAACAAAAAAACTTGGGCAATTTGGGCAAGCACCTTATGACAATATAATGACAATATTGCGTCTGACGTCATGAAATTTAAATGCAATGCGTGGACTTTTCACACTGATCTCACTGTAATTCGCACTGTTCATGTTTTACTAAAAAGTGTAATTCAAATGAATGACCACATCTAACCCACTCCTAAACATATCCCTTACAGAAAACATGCCAAATCATGATTTATAGTGCAAAAAAACTGTTATTAAATTTTAAAATAACATAAAACACAGTGGCAGGGAATGGCAAGTTTCATGTGAAATGATACTGATTTAATCACATTTAACATAAACATTCTCTGTGATGTTCATGGAAATATATATTATGATTGATACCATTCTTATGAAAGATTCACATGCATGACTTACAGCAGTTCGTGTCCAGTTTTGATTTGGGTAATGAAGAGTAGCAGTAAATCTTTGGCTCATATAGTGTTTGTTTTAAGCTGCTGATGTCTGCTCTACTGCTTTAATTGCTCTCCTGTACTCTTGACCCTCTCGAGTGGCTGTTATATATCACACACAGTCATAATGAATTAGTCCACTTCACACACAGCATATTTCTGTATGATAGATATCGCTCTGGAGGAACGGCCTGTGTTAATTTATGACACCTCACGGGGTAGAGGCGAGAAAGACCAGACGAGGATCTATGGATGTATGCTGGGAAAAGAAATGTTACCCAAAATCAAAACTGAAGCTTTAGGCTATGCGACTTTTGCAAAATCTTTTCAAACTTGCCAAACTATCTATTCTGGCTGAGCTGCATTCAATGAAGAATCTGTGCATAGACATTCTCTATTCATGAGCCAAGCACAATCTGGAAGTTATTTAATCAGATTATGTTTATTAATAAAGTAAAATGATTATTGAATATCCAGTGCTTATAAAGACATCTAGCTTTATTAACACGAATGCAATAGTAGATCTGCATTTTATCAGTCCCTGATTAAAAGCCCTTCTTTGGAAACTGGATTCATGTGAAATGCCTACTTTGCAATCAATAATATCATTAAATATCCTGTTTTACTTGTAAATGCATCATTACAAATGTTAATGGGTTGTGAACTCCATTTAATGTTGGCTTTACACCTACAGGTCAGCTGGAAATGGCTTGGCAGTGATTTGCTATACTTAAAACATGCTTTTATGCAAATCCAGCCAAAAAAGCATATACTAGAGGAATTCTAATCGAAACACTTGCATTATAATGTTAAGTATATTAAACTCTTGACTTAAAATTCTGTGCAAAAATGTGCAAAAGAAATACATTTATATCTTTAACCTTTGATACATAACTAACATAAATATATATATTCCAAATACGTTTCCTTCTTATGTTGAACCGAAAATAAAATATTTTGAAGAATTTTGAGGAACCAAACAGTTGTAGGTACCCATTCACTTCCATAGTAAAAGAAATAATTCTTTAAAACATTTTCTTTTACAGTATGTAAAATTTATTTATTTTTTTGTCAAAAATGAAAGTAGCCTGAAACTCAAACTTTAAACTACAAAACAATGAAGTCTAACTTCAATCTTTGAAGTTAAAAGATAACTTTCATCTTCAGATTTGATGCAATTAATGTAACCTAAAAAGAAAAATTATTTTAATGAATTTTATTGAAAAAGGGATTTTCCCTCCCTTTCTGTTGCTGTCCGAAAGACAACAAAATCTGAAATTCTTCAGCAAAAACTCTAAACTACAAAACAATACAATCTAACTTAAATATTTTAAGTTAATAAATAACTTTCATTTTCATATTTGATGCAATAGTTTTTAACATAACTGAAAAAAATGGTTTTAATTAATTTTATGAAAAAGTTTCCCTTCAACAAAGCCTGAAAATCCTGATTTTGAAATTATTCTAATAACAAAAAAGGCAGTATATTAAGTTCATGCAATCATTTTTCCATCTCAGGTGCAAATGCACGATTCAGTATTTTCAGGAGGACGTTTTAAGAGCACATTGTTATTCAGTCTGTCAAACACACGCGGTTCATACATTTCAGATGAGGGCAGAGGAGTCAGGTGTGGTTCAAGCGCACACATACCCATTATATGGTGTGTTTGGGCTTTTCAAGCTCTTGTGTGCCAAAACCGTTGTGTACGTCTGATCAAAGCCGTACGCTCCGCTGGAGACAAGGCACGCAATACTTCACCTTGGCTCTGGTGCTTTTCTTGGCATCACCTAAAAGCAGTCTTTGTTCCTTGTTCTAGATGAAAGAATCAATCCCTGACAGCTACCATACAGGTGAGACAACAACCTAAGAGAAACCAAGACGGTTCGCTTCAGGGACGACACTGTTTATATTTGTGTTTGCTGCAGAAGTCGAACGCAGAGGGCGTTTTCGCAGCTGAATTTTACCGATAAAAAACACAAAGAGTTAAAGCATTCACATGGCTGCTTACAAAAGATATCAAAAAATCTCAATGAAACTGTTTGCTTTACAACCTGTTGATTTACAAAAAATTGTGTATGTAAACAACATGCCTTGAATGCATCTCTTTCCTTCATTGGGTTGCTAGAGATATTAAAATGAATATACCTTGTACAATAGTGTAACATTTGTTCATGTTTCCAGGTTATTTTCAATGTTAGTGCATCAGATCTGCAAATAAAAGTTATACATTAACAGTGCATTTGACCAGGTTTAATGTAACCAAACATGATGTATGCACAGGACTTCTCTTTTTTGATCTAACAGATAATTTTCTAGATGATTAACCCTTTCCACCCTGGCCACGTTATATTTTGCTTCTACATCACCATTTGGATGTTTTTCAGTAATTATTGCAATGCATATCTGCGTGGAAAACACCAGTTTAGAGATTGCTTTAGATATTGAAGAAATATTATGACATGCAGATGAATAAATATTCTTTAATATCTGACCTCCTTGTAAGAATATCTACGACAGAGTGTGTTGAAGTTCACATAAGTGGAAAGCTGTAGTATTCTGAGGGTCCTTGAGAGAACACTAAAAAAAAAATCAGTTTGTTCCCTTCCTACGCCCGACTCAGAGGAGTCTTGGGAAATCATATCGATCGATAGTTCGTGTTTCAGAAAGATTGCTGCACACACACTAACAGGGCGATGGACGTTCTCAGTGGCCTTCATTTACAGCTTCCATCAATAAATCTTCATGACTAAGCATGAGCGTCAGAGGTGAATTACAGTTCACAGTGGCTTCCATCGAGCTTCACGGCTTGGCCTTTCCTCAGGAATGACCCCTCGACATCTACCAGTTAATCTGGTTATCATTGAGGAAATGTTTTGAAATGCGACCATGCAATGCAAGCATATTCTTAAAAATGCTGCTTAAAAACTGGACAAATGTTGGCATTTTAATGCACATGATGTTAAAGTTCAGAAATGAAGATCCCTTTAGTGCGTATTTGCATGAAAACTGGCCAAAACAAATAAGAAAGTGAACTGGAATTATACTGAATTGTAATTTGAAGAAATTGAATGCAAGTGATGCATTCTGGTAAATAAAGTTCTTTAACTTGAAGAGAGAGAGAGAGAGAGAAATGTTCTATCCATCCATCCATCCAGTGTAGAAGAGCTCGTAACATGCAGCACACAGACATGTCACAATTAGCAGCTCCTCATTAGCCTGACACTGGAGACTGTGTTTCTTGGATTTATGCTTTCTAAACGAGACATTAACACAATACTTTGAGCGACTCTCTCCTGATTAGCATGATTAACGTGCATTCCACTGAGAGTCTGCCATTGTTAACGAGGGATAGCTGGCTAATGAGGCTGAGTAAGTGAGCTTGTATCAGCGATGTGATTGGCTTGTGCACAGGTTAGTTGTTTTGTTCCAAGCACTGTATGAAGGTCCATATTTGGTAGCTTACTCATTTTCCCACTTTTTTTCTGTACAGTGTTTCTGTACGGAGTGTAAATCAGTGCATAAATGGGATCTTTTTTTGTAAGCAAATTTTATGTAAATAAAACAAAATGTGTGTTTTTAAAACAGAAAGAGAGTAGTGATTGGAAGATAAGATCATTTTACTGATTCCTTTATTCTATCTCATTCATCAATGTGAACAGAAGTTTATTCATCTCTTGATACAGAATTTTGTGAATCAGACTAATAAAGAATTTATGAGGTATGTAAATGATTACCTCTATGTTCCTTTTCAGGAACACAGGAAGAAAGGGGATACAGCTTACTTATCTTTACGTGCAACGAAAGAAACTGCTTGTGTGATCAGTCGTTCTATGGGTGTCATGATTGCGACTAAAAGACATCTGTAGCTTTTCCTTTCGGATGTGAAAGCACAAGATAGAGTCTGTTTTATCGATGCTCCGGTATCAGCCTCGGGTCAATGTAAAATAATGTAAAATAAAAATTGCAAGATTTAAAGTTAAAATTGAGAGATATTCAGATGGAATGTCAAAATTATGGGACATAAAGTCTAAATTGTGAGATTTAGGTCCGGTTTCATAGACAGGGCTTAGCCTAAACCAGCATTAGGCAATATTTTTAAATTAGACATTAAGTATTTTTTATAAAAGCATCACTGGCATAAAGGTCAAAGATCCGTCAGTGCAAGTTTCTAACAAAGATGTACATTTAGTCTAGTCTTGGACTAGGCTTAAGCCTAAAGAAATTCTTTATTTCTTTGTCTTTGATATTATTGTTTATTTCATAGTGGAACTAGCTTTCAATATCTCAGTATCTATGATTTGTGTTCTCAGATTGTGTCTGGTATGAGTGTTTGGATTGGCTTTCAGTGACACAAAATCGTTGCAGTGCTAAACCTGCTGTTTCTCTCATCAGGCTTTGTTTTGACAACATATAATATCTCTGCAAACCCCTTTGGAAAGGTTTCTGCGGGTTGTTTGCCTGCAGTGATAACAAGCGGTCACACACTTTAGCCAAGAAATGACTCCTCAAAGACAAAATGACTTTCGAATTGATCTGTTGCTATCGACAACATGCCCCGCCACCTGTGAGCTGGTCATTATTGACGTTGCTTTGCACAGCATTTCCAAACATCTGAGATGGCACTGAGAAGCTGGGATTTTTTTATTTAATACCTGGAAAGAAACAAAAGTTTAGGATTTAAAAAACCCACAAATCAAATTCATGCAACTTTTGCCCAATGAAAGATTCTGTACTATCTCTAGGTTATTAAATAGAGTTACTGATTATTTGTCTTCTTTGTCCAGACTGAAATTTATATAAATGAATATACATTTTATTCAGATTTATTCACATTGTTGCTGATAACATATTTTGTAATGAAAGAAACTGCTGCACTAGACCAGTAGGTAAAGTTAAAATGAAAACTAAAATGTTTTTCTATCATATCTAAGGATCATGCAAGATAAACATTTCACAGCAATGGGCAAATAGTCTTTTTGGGATATTTCAGAAATAATTACTGAATTATTAATAAACTGTTATTAAAATAGTTTTCTTTTTCAAGCTGAACATGTAAACACTATAAAAAGCCTGTTTCTGCCATTGAATAAAAAATAAAAGGTATTGTGACATTTCTGACCTTTTTATTTTTTGTGATGAAAGCTGGCTTCCAAAAAAAAAACAGTTATAATACACTTTAAAATAAAATTAAAATGATTCAAATTAAATATTAAAATGAATAGATAAATCAACTATTTTCAGTATTAAATTTAGCTGATAATTGTCAAGTAAAGAACATTTTTAAGTAGAAGGACTGAATCAGATTTCTACTTAATTATACTTTAGTCATCTTTTTTTGTTGTTGTTTTATTTATTGGTCAGTTCTGAAAACTGTATGTGTGACTTTCCAGTGTTTGCCCAACTTTTCATTAAAGGATCTGAAGCACCAGCCCTGCTGTTAAAAACACACGTCTCTTCCCAGGATGCTATTCTTGTGAAGAGCTTGAGCGTCTCTGTCCTGCTGTTAATCAGCCGTGACACCCTGACTGCTCTACAGTCTCTCCATGCACTATAATTAACACACAAACCATCATTAGCCCTGTTATCAGAGCTGTGTGTGTATGTCTGCTGCATTAAGTCTGATGTTGTGTTTGGTTGGTGTGAAGCTGACAGTGAGGATGGCGGGAACTCCCTAGAAATACAGGCTTTATTAGACAAGGCGTAATCATACAGGCAGGCAACAAAATTATACAAGACAGGGGCAAAAGAGTGATCCACAAAACAGGCAATGGTCAGGGCAGGCAGCAATCATTTACAAAACACAAGGTAATAGTCCAGGGTCAAAAGACTAGGAAACTAGGAAACAGGGAAACTAGGAACACGGATAGAAACACAGAAACTAGGAATAAAGCTACTTCAATACTGTCAACTAAATGTTAATAATGTCACAGAATTTACCGGTAATTTGAAACTGATGTGTGAATGGAGCTATACTGGTAAAAAAGCAATTTTTTATTTACCTGTAAAGCTATTAACTTATTTATTACTGTGTGAAAGGGGTTATTGTGTCACTACAGAGCTTCTAGGACGTTTGGTTTATTTGATTGCTGTGGTGTTCCACGGCGTTAGGATTCCCTGCCTCTGTAAGCGTTCTCTGTGTTTCTCTATCTCTGTGTTCTTTCGTGCATTTGGATTATCGTTACGGACCCTGCCTGACTTGGATTACTCTCTCGCTTAGCCCCCCTGGACTCTGTTTGTTGTTGCATCGACCTCTCGCTACGGACACCGACCACTCTCTCGCCTATCCTCCGCCATTGTTGTTTGCTGATATATGACCTGCCTGTTTCGACCCTGAGCTTGGATTATATTAAAGCTTGCATATGGATCCGAATGTTTTCTGTTTCGTTCCTGACACACATCCAGTTTGTAACAGTTTGATCTCGCCGTCGCTCGGTCACGTGGATCATGGAGCTCTCAATAGTTCCAAACAACTGTCAATATGACATGGGTCATAAACCCATGTTTGAATGGGTTTTAGTAGGATAGACAGCAGTTTCCATATATTTGCAGCAATTTCTAGTGATTATTAACATATCATGTGCATTGATTGTGTAATGATAACTATGCTGACTACATTTTACAATTGCATTTTATTCTGGGGAGTTATGAAGAGACAGCATTAATATTTCTATATTACAGTACATTATTTATATTACAATAAACATAGTATTTAGGGTTAAAAAAAAAGGAAAAAAAATATATATATATATAATTCCAGCACAAAAGGGTAAATTAGAGGCGTTTGGCATCCAGAAAAAATATATTCCTATGTAGGCTAATGCCATGGTCTAACCACTACATGCCATATGGCTGTTAAATAAATATAACATACATAGTAGCTTATTTACCGGACATACAGAATTTAACCCAATAAAAAATAAAATAACGTTTAAAAAAACACAAGGTCACCAACTGCATTCAGGGAAACTCTTTCTTGTATTCCTTTAATGGGCAGTCTTTACTAAAACTCATTCAACTTCCTACAAGGAAAGAAAGATTGCAGAAAGACTAAAAATTAAAAATATATATAATAATTATGATCGCTATTGAGGTGTTCCAAATATAGCATATCTGCCTATTATCTAAAACTAAACATTAACTATAACGTGTTTCATACTGGCCAGATTTCAAGCTAATGCGTAATCATCTTTCTGCTTGAGAAGCACTGAAATGAATGTACTTTAATGCTGGAACTATTGGTTGTTTGAAACTATTGGCCACTCCATGACATGCTTGAGTTCCTGAGTTCCTATAGAAGCCTATGGGAGTGGCACAACTCTGATTCTCAACGGCTGGTTTCTACAGAGCTGATATGTGGTTGATAGGGCATTCGAGTTGTTTCTAGGCTGTTGTTATGTGGTTGCTGGGGTGTTCTGGGTTGTTAGGGTGTTTCTGTGTGGTTCTAGGGAGTTCTGGGTTGCTACTGAGCTTCCAGGTTGCTAAGGTGTTCTAGGGTGTTGCTATGTCCTGCATTCTTAAGTCTATGTAACCAAAGATTTGTGTAAAATGATTACCCTTCAGTTTGAGCGTTATTGATGCTTGACTGACAGTCAAAGAATAAATGCATAGAATTGATTGATATACAAGCACTTACATTTCATCCAAATGTGCTAATATTAAACCAGTTTAAACTGAATATAAATGGTTGCTCTTGCATTTGATCGACAGATGCTTTACACTGTAGTAAGGAGAAGACATGCATTGTGATGTAAATTCACATGCTTCAAAGCGTCTCTGAGAGCTTAACCACAGTGTGTTGTGTGTGGAAACCAGCAGTAGCCATTTTCCCGTTGATTTGTGATGAGCTTATGTGAGAATAATTAATGCCAATTATCTCTTAATTACAGTGATTAGAGCTGCAGCTGTAGGATCCTCATCTTGTAGTGAAGAGAGAAACTGATGCGCTTTAAACGGTTAAAGTCGCCCACTGTGTGTGTGTCAATAAACTGAACAATAAATGTGGAAGATAGCGTTAAAATTAGAAATATAGATTATTATTAAATCACCTCAGCTCATGAATGTACAGTAATCAGTCTAATGAACAGAGAACATGACAATTGTTTGTTTCATATACTGTATGTTATTTCAGCGCTATTCAAAGTTGAATAGTTAGTTTTTCTCAGTCGCTTTGGTGCATTTCTCACAACAGTATTTAAATTTGCACAACAGTTAATGCATTTCTCAAA
>JAUMHI010000040.1:25460557-25472200 GCA_032359435.1 Enteromius unitaeniatus
GTATGTAAATAATACCTAAATAAATTAAAATTATACCTGAAATAACATAAAAAATTTTATGCACAATTGGATTCAATATTTTGCCCAATTTAGCATCAACCATGTGCAAATATTTAATTCTTATCATTGATGGAATGACAGCATGTCTCCTCGTATCACACTAAACCATGATACGCCACAGTAGATATTTTCTGTGGACATATATTCAAACATCACTACAGTCATGAATACACTCGTCCATCTATATCCAGCACCTCTCTGTTGATCCTGTTCCCGTTCAGTCACCGTTAACTAATTAGACGTCTGCTTCAACTGAGAGCCGCTGTCTGAGAGATGCATTTGACGAGATGTGCTCTGTGCTGAATTAGCATTTCTGTGCCTGAGGTCTGAATAGGGAATGTGGCTACCTTTACTATTTTGTTGCCATTAAAAATGAAAGCGACACCAAAGAAAAGGAACAAGATGAAACGGAAATGAGATTAAAAGCAGAGCAAATGTTCATATGTTCTTGCTTTCTCTCATATTCACTCCTTCTGTCTTGAGTTTGTTTGCCTTTGTCTGCTGTGCTTTAAATGTCATCTTGCATTGACCTCATGAATACTGTGTGTGTTTCTGGAGGGCTGTGTGTGTGTGTGGATCTTATTCTAGTCATTCTGAGCAGCTGCGGTGTGTTTACAATATTGTCCTCGGGTTTTCATCTTCAGAATCACCTAAAACTGCAGAACAATGGCATTGCATTTAATGTTTCCTCAGAAGAGAGTTTGAGAGCTCTTGTTTCTTTAAGTATCAACGTTTTCTAAAACAACAGATGAAGTGAGTCGATAGCTAACATCTAGTAGATTATAGAGCTATAAACTGAATGTTGCAGCTCAGAGTACCTACCCTTGCGTGAATATATTCAGAAAGTTGAGTTCATATTGAGATCTGTGACTTTTGATTGCAAGTTTTAAAATACTTAGGCCTAAATTGAATATCTACACTGTAAAAAAAAATCCGTAAAATTTATAGTAAAAAAACTGATAGCTGAGGTTGCCGGAATTTGACCGTAAAAATACAGTAACAACGTTTTAGGTTTTACGGTTTTACGGTTTTAAGTTAAATTTACAGTTGAATACCGTAATTTCATTAACTGATATAATGTTAATATACCAAGCTATTAAAGTACTGAAATCTGTTTTGGAGCTTTGAAATACACTGATAAGCACCAAATGCTGGTGATGATGAGAAAGTCACATGATGAACTAAAGCTCATCACATGTAGCTTTATAATATAAACATACATAGAAGGTGCTCAGTCATTAAACTGAAATATGCAATAAACATTAATTTAACAACATTACTTTCCTATACAGAAATCTTAACTATTTGTTTCATTTATGTATGACTGACAAAAATGCAGCACATTCAGTTTATGTACAATGCAAATTATTTATTTTATAAATCCTATATCTGAAATTTAGGACAAAATTTTTTATTTTCCATGGCTTTGTCTAAAAATATCTAAAGTATTTTACTCGTAGAAAGCACTTTTAGAGATCAGAGCAGTAATAAAACCAAAGCAACTTATTAAAATTCACAACATATATAATTAGAGGAGAAGTGGGATGTTACTTTACTACTTAACTTTAATCAAATGCCCCATTTTCACCTTCTGGACCAGAAAACAGGTAACCAAAAATCCCACAGAAGCTAATGAATAAATAAGCAGTGTTAGAAACAAAATGAATGAAAATTAAAATTAATGTTATATCTGCACTCTTAAGGATCCACTCTGCTAACTGCAGTATTTTTTTAATTATATAAATATATCAGTTATATTAGCAAATTTAAAAAGCATAATGACAAAAACAACTAATAAATCTATAAAAAATTAAATGCCTTATATCAGTATACTATATTAGCATATAGCATTTTTTCCTCCTATATATACATTACTTACATATATATTACATATACAGTATTGTATTGTATTTTTCTCCTGTGCTGACATGACCATCTATTCTGCTGACTGCAAAATCAAAAATCAAACGTGAAGTGCCAAACAAGTCTTCTGTGTGGAATAAAAGGAGGCCGCTGAAGCACATCTTAACGGCTGCCGGCGCTTTTCTTCACCCACCTCAGTGAGGAGAGCTGCCACTGTCAATCATTCTCTTGTAGCTGCGCTGGCACAAACACACCTCGACCTCTGATAAACAGCGTGTCATAGCAGACTAGTGCTGCGCCGTGTGTTAATGGGAAGATGTCTGCGGTGGGCTTCTCTATTCGCTTGTTTAGTGTGGAGTGATAAGAAGAAATAACCGGCTATCTGAAACCTGCTTTGGGAGGTCCAGGTCTTCAAGAAATTGTCTTTGCATGTCTGAATGTGTTTTTACACCAGCTCTGCCTCACACCTTTTTTTCTTGGTGTAATACATTATTTACATTGCTCATCTTATTTATGTATGTATGTGTATATATATATTACTGCATGAATTTAAAAAGTATATATTATAAATAAAAATAATATATGTGTGTATTGTATATTATTGAATACAATTATATATACAATTGTAATTTACATTCCCTTATAGTCAATCACTCTGATTCACATTGGATATGACAGATTGGAATCTCGCTTCGAGAGACCAATCCACTTCCGTGTCAGTATAAATGAGCAGCTGGTGTAGCGCATATTTAGCTTTCCGCTTCGGAGCCGAGTGTTTCAGATGTTCTGCTCCCTTTCCCACTTTGAGGAATCGAGTGGCTGGTGTAAGGCGTCAGCGGTGGTGGTTTCCTGTGTCGAGTGGATTGCCACATCAGGTTGCACTACCCCCCTGTTGTGTGCAAGTTGCCATCTCCCCTGTGCACCTCAACACACTAAAGAGCTTTCTAAAAGAGTAGCTCACGGGGGGAATGTTTTTTAAAGAAGCCCTTACACCGGTGCGTTTCTTGATGCATTTGTTACCTGGCGCTGGGTGATGGTCACGATCGCTGCCTCTCGTGCCTGGGCTTGAAGCACGCTGAGGTGGCTTTCGTGGATGAGTCATGTTCTCATTGTGGGAAGATGTGCTTAAAATTGCTCTGGAAATTAGGTGCTGGGCATCTGGCCAGATGAGAACTGGCCCCAACTAAGCTTGGTTCTAAGTTTTTTTCTCCATTCTCTCATGGATGGGGTTTTGGTTCCTCACCGCTGTCTCCTCTGGCTTGCTTAGTTGGAGGCACCTAATTTCTAGTGATTATCATCATTTTGATTACAGAGACCGCCTCTGCATTTGATAAATAAACAGTTGTCTTGTCAAACAATCTTGTCATTGTACATTACCATCATTCTGTTCTCCTATTTGATAATGTTCAGTGCTTTGCTACAATCTGTAATGTTAAAAGCACTATATAAATAAAAGTGAAGCCCTGCAAAGGGGTGGGATATCCATTCCTCTGCCCAGATCTAGGGCTCCCCTAGGTGAGAGACAGGCGAGCACTACTTCTGGCAGGGGTGGACTGTTCTTATGGTTCCCGGTTCCTGTTTAATGCAGCCTAACAATCCTTTAACGGATTTTATTAATACATGTTTATTAGTGTGTTACGTGTAAGCCAGAGTAAAGATATGTGTCTTTAATCTAGATTTAAATTGACAGAGTGTGCCTGCCTCCCGAACAGTTTTAGGTAAATTGTTCCAGAGTTTGGTTATACAGTATAGTATTATATTTATAAAACATTTACATGTATTTACATGCATATATTTATATTCACATATTTTTTTTAAAACATAAATACATTTAATATATATATAGTGTATATATATTGTTTGCTTGTTTGTGTGTGTGTGTGTGTGTGTGTGTGTATAGAGCAGTTAACATTTAAGTGTATTAAAAAAGTGTATTAAGACAAGAACAGGTATTGATAAAATTTGTGTTGATTCGCTTCAAATGTATATTTTATATGAAAGTTTTCAAGCCTTTATGTTTAGGAAAAGATGCACCTGAAAATAACCAAATATTCAGATGTAGTTCTTGTCTAATTCATATCTATATTTAAATGGCCTGTTTTTCCCATTCGTGTTGTGTCAGGTCTCAGTATCCGAGGCAGTCAGGATGAAGACCCTTCAGATCCTCAGCTCATGCGTCTGGATAACATGCTGCTGGCAGAGGGCGTGTCCGGACCAGAGAAAGGGGGCGGAGCAGCAGCGGTTGCGGCGGCAGCAGCAGCAGTCGGCGTAGGAGCTGATAACTCAATCGAGCACTCGGACTACAGAGCCAAACTCAGCCAGATTAGACAGATCTACCACACCGAGCTGGAGAAGTATGAGCAGGTCTGTACATCAGTCCATCAGGAATATACTGGGGGAAAAAAAACAATTTAAATGCAATCACAGCTTTTGTTTTTTTTAACCATAATTTTTACAGATTTTTTGTTTTTACTGTGTAGTTGCTTATTTCATGTATTAAAAAACATACATTAGTAGTATTGAGTAGTATTTTTTTATTATTATTTATATAAAATTATAGGTTATAGTTTTTTTTAATTAGCCTTTATTTTTATAATTTCTATTTTGATTACTTTTTAGTAATTTTGTTTCTCTTGTATTTTTTCTTTTTATTACTATGTAGGTTGATTTTTTATTATATATTTATTTTTTTACAGTAAAGTTTAACTTTGAATTAGTTCTTTGAAAAATCAGTTTAGTTTGATTTTTAGTATTAGCTATTGGTTTTATGTTCTTTTATATTTTTATATTTAGGTTAATTAGTAAAAAATATTAATTTTAAATTAATAAAGTAACTTTAAAGAACTTTACAAGGTTGCAATAAATAGAAAAATATCATACAGCAAGACAATTTTTCCAGAAAATAATTTTAGTGATTCAATTTAAACATTTCACTTAGTTGCCAATGCAGCATTTCTAATTTTCATTCAGTTTTTCATTTAATATTTCCATTTTTATTTATTTAATCTCATTTTTAGTTACCTTTAGCAGTGTTTGTTTTAGTTCATGACTTTGCATGATCAGTTCTGAGTAATTTGATTGGTCCACAGGCATGCAATGAGTTCACGACCCATGTGATGAACCTGTTGAGAGAACAGTCTCGGACACGGCCCATCTCACCCAAAGAGATCGAGCGCATGGTCAACATCATCCACCGCAAATTCAGCTCCATCCAGATGCAGCTGAAGCAGAGCACCTGCGAGGCCGTCATGATCCTCAGATCACGCTTCCTCGACGCCAGGTCAGAAACACACTCAAACACGTGTTATCCTAAACATCTTATGTTTTGCCTGCATCTTGCCAGTATATATGTTTAGAATTTTTTTTAGTTGAGACAGCTCAAACATGCATTTTAGTCTGTGACCTAAATATGTCTATTTTTTATTTTAAATTTTTTCCCAGTTTTAGGTTTTCAATGAATTTCTCAGTTTTTTTCCTGATTTTCAGTATAGTTTAATTTGTAGTGATTTTGTTATATGCTTTTTTCTTTTACTATTTCATTTTTCTTCTCTCTAGTTGTACTTCTAGAGTTAAAAAAACCCCTAAAAGTACAACTAGAGAAAAAATAAAAACTATAGTAAAATATATAGCATATCTAAATATCTTAAATATCTACCATAACATGTCATGCATACATTTTGCCCGCGTAAGTGTTCGCTCATGTGAATGAGGTGGCATCTATATAATACACCTCTTGTAGACAGATTAGGGTAGATAATGTTTGGTTAAGTTGGATTTCAGGTGGTTAGTGAATAAACCCCAGATTTCTGTTTTTAAATACAAAGCTCAAAACTGTTCAGCGACTTCAAAGCTCATTTTGCCCCAGAGAGACTGTCTAATAACACACTGCAACTAGCTTTAGATAAAACTGCATTTTTTAATAAAGAATAATTGTCAGTGTTTTTACACATGTAGGTGTTTTTGCGAGTGTGGGTTTGATGTGCTGAGAGCGAGGCGTGTGTGAACGAGTGGGTGATGTGGTAATATTTTAAGGTCTTGTGAGTGTTTTTCTTAAACTGGCAGAAGGAAATTTGCCAATTAGTGCCGGTTGGCTTGCAAGGGCACGAGTTACTTAAATCAGAGAGTAAATTATGCACAAACCTGCTCATCAGAAAGTCATTCAGCTGGAATGGAATGCAAATTAAGCACACAGTGATTGGTGGGCTCAGTGATGACATCATAAAGACAGCGTGAGAGATTGGCTGCTAAGGTCATTGTTTTAAGCATAAAAAATAAACTTGTATGCCACATCAGGGACTGTTTATTGGATACCACCTAATAGTTGGCTGACTTGTTTTATACATGCAATAATTTATACTTTATGTTTATTTATTTATACTTTATACTTAATACTTCTGCTTTTTCTGGATAAAACCAACTACAAAAACCTGCTTATAAATGTCTAAGTATTTTTTTAATAAATTCCTAAACATCTTTCATTACATTTAATGCATGCATTTTGCCAGTATATGTTTCATTGTGTGAATGTAATACACCTCATTTAAATAGAAAAGGTTTTTGGTATTATCTTGGTATATTTATATGCTTTTTTATTTTTTAATAATATTTTAATGCATGCATTTTTATTTAATGTTTCTGCTACACCTGTGGTGTTCTCATTAAGAAATGGCTAGCCTACAAAAATGCTTATTAATCTCCCATTATGCTATATTGTTACCAAATATTGCATTTAATCTTTTGTCAACCCATCTTCTTTTAGTTAGCACATGCAGATCTTGTTTCGTTTTTGGATCTGATTGACCGTAGCCCTCATAGCCTTCAGTATATATAAAGACACACACATACAGTATATATCTTACAAATATTTACATGTATACATTTAAATTATATTTAAGTTATACTTATATTTTATATTATATTTAATATATAAACCTACATATGTCTCTTAAATTTATACATGCATGTGTTTGTATGTATATATACATAATAAATATACAAATTGCACACACACATACAGTATATTAAGTAAAGATTTATTTATATATATATATATATATATATATATAGTAGTGGATGTGATTAATCATTTGACTGCAAATGAAGTGAGTTTATGGATATAACTGAAAAAACATCTGCCAGTGGGGTCAGAAAAATAAACTTAAAATAAACAAGAATATTTTTCTGACCATGTTGACAGATATTTTTTTGCCCATTTTAATTTAGATATCAATAATTAATTAATAAGTAAGGCTTAGTATCTTCTCATCAAGTATTTGTATATTGATTTAAGATGAGTCAAAAATACAGAGTAACAAAGTGTTTTTTTCAGTGATGTTGCTAGTGGAAATACACACTTCTAATATAACTTTTTACAGTACACCGTGATACTGAAATGGTTGAGGATCTGAGTACTCATGATTGCTCTTTCTCCAGGAGGAAAAGGCGTAACTTCAGCAAGCAGGCGACGGAGATCCTGAACGAGTATTTCTACTCTCACCTCAGTAACCCGTATCCCAGCGAGGAGGCCAAAGAGGAGCTGGCCAAGAAGTGTGCCATCACCGTGTCCCAGGTCAGTCCAGATCTCAGACCAGGCTTTATTCACAATCTGAGCAAAATAACTAACAAATTTACTAGAGGTGGTCTGTGACACTGTGAAGGTGCAGAGAATTTGGCTCAGTAACATCTCAACATGAGTGTGAAGTGATTTAATTCAGGCATCAGTGAACGCCCAGTTTTCTGCCACATGGGTCCTGGAAGTGTTTTCCCATTGATTTTCTTGATGGAGATTTCAGAAAGTGTGTCATTAAAGTTCAAATAGAGTTCAGGAGAAGGCTCACAACATCACGATTTGTTTTGCAGAAGTGTGTGTGAAACTCAAATGACAAAGGGTCTGTTTTTGTGCAAAACAAAATTTACTTTTGCCCTAATTAAATACCATAACATTTAGTTTTTTCAGCCTTATTTTATCCTACCTTCATAAACCACAAACACAACATAAGGATACAGCAATTACCATTTCCCAACAGCAGCTTCAGTTTTTATAGAAGACTTTACAATATTTACTGTAAAAAAATACTACACAATAAATACTACACGTTTTTTTCCAATGCAGAATGAATAATGACCTCAGAGCTAACTGTAACTCATAAAAAGTTCACACACAGAAAAAAAATCACTCTGAAGGGCAGAACGGATTGTTGCGCTCGACTGAGATGGACACACATTATGAATATTCAGCCTGTTTTCTGTTTGTGTAACGGGTGGGTGTGTACAGGAAGGCGTTACTGTAAAAAAGCCCCTTCTTTTTGTGCCCTCAGGGGAAGGGAAGCACCATCACTGTGTCACAGGTATGTCACTAAACATTTGTCCGTCCGCTGTGTTGTCTGTCGATGTTGGTTGCAGTGGCAGCCGTGTCTCTGTGTGCTCAACAACAATCGATGCATCATACAGTCATTTCTCCAGCAGCTGGAATTATTCTTTACGGCCATAAGACGCACATACACACACACACACTCAGCCAACCATGCATACATTTCCTCAGCGCTGCCGACAGTTACATGCACTTGGATGGTGTCTTCCGGCTGTCTTTTATTGGATCCTTAGATTATGACATCAGCGAGGCGTTTTTATAGCGCTGCTTGAACTATTCCGCCTCCCATTGGCAGTTTAAGGCCTGTTTGGAGATATTTTATGAAGGAGCCATTGCTCGGGGTGGATGTAATTTTAATATGTCTGGGTTTGTAGCAACGTTAATGTTCTTTTGCAAAAGGTTGGTCCATTTACAATGTCTTACAAATGTGTGAGAATAACAGTCCCTGTGAAACACATAAAAATGCATGCATTTTTCCAAGAAGCCAGGAACCTTTGGCTTCCAGCACATATGTCAGTAGACTTTATGAATTATACCAACATTTTTTGTTAGTTAGGATGGGAGTGGTGATTAATTAAAATAATGTCACCATGCAAAAATGGTAACTGATCAACTTTTAGATTTAGATTTTGAGTTGAAAAACAGATATTATATATGGATATGATTTAGATATGTATATTATAATATTTTTTAATACCTCCTCCTGACATTCATTCACATTTCCTTTCTCTCTTTTGACTTCATTATGGAGTGAAAATGTAGTTTATTTTAAATAAAATAATGCCACAATACAAAAATGGTAATGGTTCATAATAACTCGTAAAAGGGGCATCATTCTCTTCATGCAAAATCAAATTTTTTTTTTTTTTTGATTTTTGGGGTAAAAATACTTTTATATATTTACTCTAAACATTTTCTTTACACTTTATATTGTATATTATAATATTTTATTATAATTCAAATAAAACATTCTCTTTATACAAATATATCATTTATTTATTTAGGTTTTACACAAATTGTGTAATATTTTAAAATGTACATTAGACTATTTTATATAATATTTCCTAAGGAAATCATCCAGACATTAGCCTCTGTCTAGTTCTTTTTCATTGTGGGGGGGGGGGGGATGTGATTAGTTTAAATAAAATCATTTTGCAACACAAAAGTATCATTGGTCCTTCGAGAGGCTATGTTGTCTTTATGAAAATATAATTGATTTTTTTGTCTTTTCACTTTTGGGTAAAAAAAAGTTTTATAATAATATTTGATGAAGTATAATATAATATTTTTATAATATTTCCTCATTTGTCTCTCTCTCCCTCAGGTTTCAAACTGGTTTGGTAATAAACGGATCCGCTATAAGAAGAACATTGGTAAATTCCAGGAAGAGGCGAATCTGTACGCAGCGAAGACGGCGGTGACGGCGGCTCAGGCCGTGGCAGCTGCTGTACAGAACAGTCAGAACAACTCGCCCGCAACACCCAGCTCGGGTACACACACTATGGGTGAAACCAACGGGGCTAGTTGTCACAAAGGTTATATCCAGTAGCACAGATAGATTAATACCTGTTTTCTTAAGCACTGGTTTCCGAAATCAACATTTGTCATCCAAAACAGTTATTACCCTTTAATTAATATCCAAGCACCATCAGGGAAATGACCTAAATAACCCGCTGTGAGCACATGTTCTGCTAAAGGGGACATATAGGGCTATAACATTAACTGTATCATGTTTACTAGGCCATAACAGTAGACCTAAGAATAAAAAGTGTGACAAATGTATCAACTAGCCCCGGTCTCCTTAATAGTGCAGATAAAGTTGATCTAGTGCAATTATTTGGTCATGAATATGCATTTTTGAAATAAGTACTGTTTAAGCAAGTTCAGTCCTATCATTTTCTCTACAGGCTTTCAGATGAAAGATGAAGACTTTCAGTTGGATGCGGCAGAAGATAAAAATAATCTGTTAAACAACATGTTCACTGGTATGTTATGGTGTGAAATACTGATTTTAGTTATACTTTAAATTTTTTGTATTTTTCTGTTTTCTATTTTCACTTCATTTTACAGTGAACTTGCTTTATCTGTGTTCTGTTCTTCACATGTAACTGTCCCTGACTGTTCATATTTGTGTGTTTACACTCAGTGGCCCAAAAGAACATGGATAATTATTTTAACAGGCATGTCCCGCTTTAAACGTCTGAACTCCATGACATCACTGATAAACAATGCGGCTTGTGTCAGACCTAACATCCCTGATCATGTTCACAGACTCATTGTTTCTGTTGTCTCCATTTCTCTGCAGGTTCTTCAGGTTCGTATAGTCTACCAAGTTCAGGAGACATGTTTATGAGCATGTCCGGCCTGAACGGATCCTACCAGCCGGCCCCGGTCCCCAACACAGGACAGACACAGGTACAGCCAAGACACTATGCTGTATATATATATATATATATATAATTTATAATTTGTAAACACTAGTTAATGTATTAAGTAACAGGATCAATGCATTTGTTTACACTATAATTCTTAATCTTTGTTAATAGTGCATTAGTAACTGCTAAAATGAACATTAACTAAGATTGATAAATGCTGTAGAAGAATTGTTCATTCTTAGTTGTCATTATGTTAGTTAATGTTCTTAACTAATGAAGCTTATTGTAAAGTGTTACACTATACATACAAAGTATTTAAACAATATATAAAATATATATATTTTTAAAATATATATATATATATTTTTTTTTTTGAAGACAGCTCTTCTGCTTACCAAGGCTGCATTTGTTTGATCCAAAATACAGTAAAAACATTATAAAAAAATATTATAAAATGTAACTAGACAAGTAAAGTTTGTGAACAAACTTTGAAGTTGGCTTGAGAAAGTCTGACCTATTAAAAAGTAGTTTTAATAGCTTGCAGTTTAAAGGTGTTCCTTTGAAGAAGTCTGAAGTTTAAATAAGATAGATTTATAAATAGATAGACAGAAATGATAGATAGATAGATACATACATAGATAGATAGATAGATAGATAGATAGGTTGCTAAGGTACCTGGGACTGTTGCTATGCAGTTGCTATGGTATTTGGAGGGGTTGCTAAGGTGGTTGCCAGGGTACCCAAGGTGATTGTTAAGGTGTAGCTATGTGGTTGCTAAGGTACCTGAAGCAGTTGCTAGGGTTCTGCTAAGGTGGTTGCTAGGGTACCTGAGGTGGTTGCTAAGGTGTAGCTATGTGGTTGCTAAGGTACCTTGGACTGTTGCTATGCAGGCGCTAGGGTACCCAATGTGGTTCTTAAGGTGTAGCTATGTGGTTGTTAAGGTACCTGAGACAGTTACTAGGGTACCCGGGGTGT
>JAUMHI010000040.1:25472300-25484686 GCA_032359435.1 Enteromius unitaeniatus
GTACCCAATGTGGTTCTTAAGGTGTAGCTATGTGGTTGTTAAGGTACCTGAGACAGTTACTAGGGTACCCGGGGTGTTACTAGCATTTTGTTAGCATGATTAGCAAGTTACCAACATGATTAGCATGTCACTACCATGTTGTTAGCATGATTATAGCATTATTAACATGCTACTAGCATGATCACAGCATGAATAGCATGTTACTTGCATGTTGTTAGCATTACTATAACATGATTATCATGTTACTAGCATGATGTTAGCATGATTAGCAAGTTACTGGCATGTTGCTAGCATGTTTCTAGCATGCCTAGCATTTCATTAGCATGGTATTAACATGTTGTTAGCATGATTAGCTAGTTATTAACATGTTAGCATGATGAGCTAGGTTCTAGCATGTAATTTAGCATGGTTAGCGTGTTTCTAGCATTATTAGCATGTTGTTAGCATGATAAGCTAGTTACAATCATGTATTTTAGCATGATTACCGTGTTTCTATCATTTTTAGCATGCTGCTAGCATGAGATCAATTAGAAATAGTAGTAGATAGAGTGGAAGCTTATATAAGTTTAAATGGGTTAGAAATAGAATGGAAGTGTGATTGAGTCTAATTGGCTGCAGGTGTTTAGATTAGAATTAGAGTCTTGGCTCATCTGAACACTCAGTGAATGGGGGTTTATGGGATTGTTATGATTTTTCACTTTTTATGAAAAGAGTAAGTCTGATCATTCCCAAGCCAACTTAATAATAATAATAATAATAACAGATCAGTAAATTAATTACTGTGATCAAAGCTGAAATTTTAGCATCATTCTTTAGTGTCACATGATCCTTCAGAAATCATTCTAATATGCTGATTTTCTGCTCAGTATGCATTTCTGATGACTATAATATAGTTTTAATAGTGTCTTTCTCTCTGCAGGGAGACTCCATACGTCATGCCATCGGTCAGTCGTTGGGTTACAGCGATGGTCTGCGGGGAAACCCGCTTTACAGCCCGCATGGACTGAATGTGAGTTTCACAGAGAAAAGAAATGAATGGCAGATGAGAAAGCTTGGACGCTTTCAACTGAATTCTGATGTTGAACAGATTCAAAGCAGATTCAAAAGCTCTGGTGCAGAAGTGCATTAGAGTCAGAATATTACTGACACACGTGGTGGGAATAATCTCTTCGCAGCAGGTCTCCAGGAGTCATTTAGACAGACGTTGTATGATCAAACTGTCGCTCCATGAGCCGACAAAGACGACAGCTGAGATTAAGTCTGAGAGAGGTGATGCGTTTCTGTGAAAAGGCAAAGATAAACGTATGGATTCATATTAATATTCACACATGCACACAGGGATTTTTGCTTGGATAGAAAGCAAATGCGCTCCATTTCCATTTTCCAAAATGTATCTAATAACACAGCGACATGCACGGCTCTTGGCAGTATATATCTGCCTTATTGAACCATGCTCCCTCCCTCCCTCTCTCTCTCTCTCTCTCTCTCTGAGAGAATTTGCAGTCCATTTCCTTATCACTATAATAAAATATGAAACTGGAATTGCCTGCAGCTTTGTACAGATGTGAATAGCGTCTTCCCAGATGAGGTCTGATAAGACACGCTTTATAATGGAGTCGATCTGGAGTCACAGCGCTAAAGGTTCATTTATCTACTGAGGCAGCCATGTCCACTCTCTAATACTGAAAACAATCATGTCACAAAGAGAAGTAAAGGGCAGTGCGAATAGCTTCAGATGTCATGGATACTTACTAACATTTAAAGGGGTCATACAAAAGCAATTTTCAACAAGCTAATATGATTCTTTAGGATCTTAATGGAAAGTTTGTAATATAGATTGCTTCAAAATTTCTCAAATATAGTGTAAAAAAAAGCTAATTTTCCCCTGTCAAAAACAGCTCTTTGGAGATCACTCTGTTCTGTGTACTTCCCCTTTAAATCTTCAGGAGCTCCGCTGACCCCGCCCGTCTTTTCTGAGGCGCACTCGGAGGATCTTTTTTAGCCGTATTCATAGTGAAAGTTGCTAATTAGCACATTATTAGGAAAGGCGATTTGCAAATATACATTAAAAGACGTTATGCTCACTGCTTCTGTAGGTGAGGCTGGATCAAGAATGACTCGCGCGAACATAAACGGTTGATCAAGGGCGCGTTTCCCTTCAGAACCAAACGTAACGTTACTCCTCAGTGTCTTCAGTCACTCAGATGTCGGGGGAAATGACTACGGCTATGTTCGTTAATACATTCAACAACAAAACTCCTCAATCGCTTAAGAGTCCTGCTTGTCTCTGCGTCTCGGTCTGATGACGCTCACTCAGGGCGGGTCTGAGATCAGACACCAGTTCAGTCTGTGTGACACGCTGCTGTCAATCAACTATTGTGGGAGTGGCCTCTGTTGGTGTGACGTCACACCGACATGCATTTGAGAATGGCTTGATTTCAGAAGGGGCAACTTATTCTTCTTTAATTTGATAAAAATACTTGTGGATCTTTATCATTGTAGGATGGTTGTGGACACACACTCCCAACACACATCTCAGTCCAAACAGCTTGAAAAAGTGCATGTACCGCCGTATGACCCCTTTAATCCTAATGCACATCCGTCACACTCCAAAAGTTTCTCTAAATAAGTGTTGTTTTCCAATTAAAGTATACCTAAAAATGATACAAATGCACTGCATATGTTTTTTTTTATGACTTGTTTTAATTGTAAATTTGAGATTTTTTAACAGGGTGGTTGTGTTTTGCCTGGTTTAAGATGGTTTTATACCTGGCAAGTGTCCAAAATTAAATTAATATGTATTTAATTTATTACCACAAGTAAGATAAATCATTTTCACCATATAAATAGAAACAAATAACTTAATCCAGCAAATGTGTGAGGTGGTTTCTCATCTGTCAAGTGTCCAAAAAGCTACTAAAACTATATGAAAAGACCAGACTAGACTGGTTTAAACTTGATTTTGTTTCAGTGGTTTAAAAATATAAAAAGGATACTAACAGAGCGTTTATCTGGTCTTGTTCTCAAAAATCAATACCAGCTAATGTTTCTGACTGTAACTGAACATCTCTGATGGTCTTTTCCGTGTCTATCGGCAGGGTAACGGTGGCTGGCACGATGCTATCACTCCGTCTTCTGTGACGTCTCCTATAGAGGGAGCAAACAGCGTTCACTCGGATACCTCTAACTGAACCTTAACTAACTCGCAGGACAACCTACAGCACCCAACGAACTCTCAGAGAGACTCAGAACCGCTTACTTTGACCAAAACAGCACCACGTTGCAAAAATCAACCGAGAGGACTGACGGTACCAGCTTTCTTTCCAAAACTGGTGATACCTCGATAAACACAACGTGTACGATTGTGGAAACATGGGATGCTTTTGTCATAATCTCTGTGAACATCTTGGAATAGGTTTTAAAATATATCATGATTTAAATTTGCTTGTAACTCTGTCTTATTGCGCAGTACAGTATGTTCATCCTTAAAGATGATTTTTCTCGTGCAGATCAACAACATTGATTTATAAATTGTATTTTTAACAATATTATTCATCGTAAATATCACTGGCATTTTGGTTTCACCAAGACTTTAACATATGAACTCAACACTGTAGTCATGCTTATTCAGATTAATATAGGGTTCCAGAAGTAAAATGCCATTGATAATCTCCATAAAGGAATAGATTTTTGGCAATAATGTACAAATTGTTGAAGATGTGTCATGTGTGAAGTGTTTTTTATGCTTCTGTGGAGCCGGATATTTTTTTTAGGTCAAAATTGGCTTAGAAATTCAATGTCTATGGAGAAACTGCATGGAAAGATTACTTCCGAGACCTTTGTTCATCTGTTGCAGTGACAAATACTTACATAGTTTATCAAATTATTTTATAACATCTCCTATTGCTGTTAACAGGAAAATAATGCAAACCAATTTTTGATTTGATAAGCGACTAGACATAGTCAGCACACATACTGTATCTGTACATAAAAAAAGCATTTTCTGAATGTTATTCTTTACATTTGAATTCTTTTTTCATGTTCAGGCTACACTGATTACTTTGCTTCAATTTTACATTCATCGCTTCATTTGGGTAGTTTATAATTTGCAGTGAGGGGTTTTAATATTTAAAAAGTGTTAACTGTGTATTAACAGAATTTACACTGAGCAACTCTATGAAGAATAATTCATGTAATGTTATTAGTTTTTGATAAAGGAAATACTTGTGTTTCTGGCCAAAAAAAAGTGTTTCAATAAACATTTCAAATTGTTACCAGCTCATGCACAACAACTAATTGGAGGCTCATATTTAGTGTTTTTCCCAGAGGTTTTCTCTGCATTACAAATTACAAGCATTACAAATAGCATTGTTTTTGGTCGATTTTCATATGTAGTTCATTTTTTGCGTAGTGTATGTCAGCAGCTGTTATTTATCTTGCCCTGTGAGCAATTACTTTTAGACTCAGTGAGACTAATTTTATGCACTGGTAAAGTTGTAAGCTACTTTACTTCAATAACATGTATTTATTAGACTATAGGAATGAAACTTCCAAAATGCACATTTAACTATTTCTTTTATTACACTCTGATTATTTTAGTCTATTTTTAAATGCCATTTTCTTTAAATGAGTTCTTTCCTCTACTAGCAGCACCTACAGACACCTAAACTTACAGTTTGATTCATATCTATACAGGATTTTAGGGTTTTTGTTCATACGTCATATAACATTTTAATCCTAAAACAGGGCGAAATTGCATATCTTTAAAGACTGTGAGAATGTTTCTCCACTTTAGTAACACTTACATACACCTAAACGTACAGTTTTATTCCTGTCTGAAGGTTTTTACTGAATGGGTTGTTAATATATCATTTACAATGGTTTATATAGCATTTTATTCCTAAAAAAAATGGTAAAATTGCATGTTTCCTGTCTGCTGACAGTATTTTCTGATTCACAGAGTGATAAAAAGAGATATCAAAAATCCCTTTTGTAAAATTCTCAAACTCTATTATATTAACCAAATAAAAATTTGAAGCTGGCTTCATCACGTTTAGATGGAAATGACACAAGTCAGATATCACAGAAAACAGAAACAAAATGCAATGTTCAGATTTCTGTTCTGGAAATTAATGTATATCAGTTAATTTTTAATTAGATAATTCCTCATTTACATCTTTAAACTACCAGTTCAGAAAACTTAGTCATGCAAAAAGGTTGTCTTAATATACCGTGATTAATCAGCTAGGGAACAATTGTGATGTTTTATTTAAAATTTTATTCAGCTATTCATCTGTCATGTCTTGCCTTAAAGGAACCGAATGTAAGAAATGTGTTGTAATAATCATAAAATGTCTCCGTTATGTTCAAAAGGCATTAAGAAAACATGTTAATTTCAAGTACTGGTTTCGCTGACAGCAGTAGTACAGCCTGGATATTCTCTTTAAAAAGCGCAGTTGAAGCCCTCAACTGATATTTATGTTGTCATGTTTTGTTTTGGTTTGAAGCTCCACCCTCCATCTATCTCCCAATCATGAAGTCAGTAGTGTTTCGGCTTCCAGGTTGCCTGCTCTGTATTAAGTGATGCGGCTGCAGCAGCTACTCAAAAAATGTCTAACATTTCAAGTACGAAACCTAATCCGAAATACGGTGTGACAAAGTGCGAAATAAGACAAGGGTTTGCATTGGAGAAGCCTTTGAACGATGGAGACGGATAAAAGTGGAGAAGAACTTGAAAACAGATGCCAATGTTGCAAATTTTCTCCTGGACGGGTAAGATTCATAATTTACTTGAAATTTGAATTTACTATTTATTTCATATTCACTACAGTCGAACAAAGTTGTGAATGTTCGTGCATAGTAACATTAGCGCACACAGAGGAGGTGGGTCATCGAATTCCCCAGTTTGGGGAATTAAAACGTGACTCGTCATTCTTGGATCCTGCAACTTATCTGGCAACCTCTAGTCGAGGGGGAGGGCGAGGGGAGACACCGCTCAACAGTATTTAGAAAGTGATTGCAGTACCTGTGGCCTGTTCCATAAAGCAGGTTTACCAAATAAGCCAGGCTTATTTTAGTTAGTCTGACTTATTTTCTAAAAAATCTACTGACAATAAGCCCGACTAACCAAAATAAGCCTGGCTTTTACCCTAATCTTGTTTTATGGAACAACCCCCAGTTTTGGCCATTTCTTACGGTTTCTTTAAATCGTGTTTTTGTCTTGTCCATATCTGATAAGAATCAAGTACCATTTCTAAAGGAATGATTGGTTGAAATGGCGAGGTCACATCTGATTGGTTAAAGAGCACGATTGACGTGGACTGACTCACGTGGGAAAAGAAAACACCAATGATGACCACAGCCACACACACATATACATATATATAAATAAAAAATATAAATCTATTTATATATTCTGTAATTCTTTGCTCTTAGCTTGTTAGCTATAGCTAGAAAGCCTGTTTTCATCATCTTCCAGACAGAAGCACTTAGGGAAAGTAAAAATAGCAACCTGCATGTCTCCACGTGACTTAATTCAGAAATAGAAAATGCAAAGTTTCATAGCCTACTTAGTATTAAGGGTTTGTGCAGATCCCTGTGATGAAATGTGACTAAACAATAGCAATAAGCCTAGTGATGCTGGCAAAACCTAAAAAGAATACAAACGAAGTACAAAGTGATTAAACAAACGAGAAAGTATTTGAGAAGCTTGTGTTGAGCTCAGTTCGATTGGTTAGCATCCATAAACCTCCACACACAAACACACACACAGAAGGCATCGTCAGCTTTGGCAAACGGAGCTTCATTAATAATTCCACCTGAGTGGCAATAAATCTGTGGTGGTTCTCGATGAAGCGGCAACACACGCTCATAAATCAGTGAGATTACAGGACGATATTTCACGATCTCACGTCTATTTCTGTCAGTCGAGCTAATAGCCTCCGCCGATCCCTCACAGTGATAGCTCATGAATCCGAGATTTGTTTTCAAAATGTCAACGGTGCAATATGCAATCTCACTGACAGCGGCAAAATGCCCTTTAATTATTTATTTACCCTCCGCTGTCAGTTAAAGGGCTGAGGGCTGAAGACGAGAGGTCAGGCAGAAACGCTGCATTAATGAGAAGTTTCTATGAAAAATTCCTGAGATCAAAACAGCAAAAGCCAGCTGGAACCGCCTATTGATCATATGATCTTTTGTGCAGCTTAATTGTAGTTCAACAACATGTTTAGGGTGAAAGATTTGTTTTTCTGTGACGTGAATTGAGCTCAGGTTGTTGCCTTCGAGAAATGATGTGCGTCAGTTTTGACAAGAGGAAAAATAACCTTTTGCCAGCAGAGGACTATTTGAGCTAAATTTACTGCACAGCAAACTATTACATTGATAAAGTCAATCTAATAACAAAACTGACTCTGTTTGCCTGGTTTTTCCCACCACCTGTCCTATTGAGACACTTTTAACCATACAATCAGGAGGAAAATGAAAGCTACTCTTTGGAAAAGCAGCTAGCCGCTGTAAGCTGACAAATGGAAACTAAATGAAAACATAAGCTGAAGTAAAAAGAAAGAGAAAAAATGCACAATGTAGGCTAATATTGAGGATTTTTTTTAACAGGTGTTTTACCTGTGTTTTGCACTATTTTAAACACATTTGCTTTAGGGATAATATAATTATGGCTGTGAAATGATTAATCGCAATTAATTGCAGTAAAAATAAAAGTTTTTGTTTACAGAATAGACTATATGTGTATGTGTGAGTACTGTGTATTTATTATGTATATATAAATACACACGCAGAATATAAATATTTAGATTCATATAAATTATATAATATTTAAATATATTTATATATATAAACATAGCATTCTTTTCTTAATAGGCTACATGCATGTGTTTGTATTTATTTATATATATATATTTAAATAGCGAAAACATTTATTGGATGGCATTAATCATGATTAATCATTTGACAGCACTAAATATAATATATAGCAATAAAGTAGTGATGTCAATTAATTAATTGCATACCAAATAAGTGTTTTTGTTTGCATAATATATGTGTGTTCCGTGTATATTTATTACGTATATATTAATAAAAACACATATATAGTTGAAAAATATTTACATGTTATATGTCTATATTTATATTATATTATATTAATATAGTTTATATAATAAATGTATGACAGCATTAAATATAACCATAAAATATATCTAAATAAAAAAATAAATAAAAAATAAAAGCTCACAAATGTTAATATTCAACATTTAAATGTTGTTTTTCTAATAATGGCACAAGATAAGAATAACGACAATAAATATCATGATAAACTATAAAACATTATTGCTAACAGGACATAGAAAAATAAAAACAACAGAAAAATAAAACAACATTTTGTGAGGTATCAATATATATAACATCAAAAATTATAAAATATAATCTTGTTTGCATATATCTTGTTCTAAGGTTTTTCATATTAATATTTGTAAAAGCAGTATATCGTCACTACTTTTAGTTACTCACCAACACTGACATGTCACTAGTGATCTAATCACCTTCTGTACAGTCAGAAAACTAGCTGATTATCTGACCAACCCAGTGGCTACTGAAATTCTCTGTGGAATAGACACACACACACACACACACACACACACACTCCAGCCTGAGGACACAACTCTGGGAGTATCTGCTCATTAGTGCTCACCATGCTGCTTGTGACACCATTAAAAGTAAACAAAAACCAGGCGTTTTTTTTCATCTTCCCCTCTGAGCTATCAGAATCAGCATTGTACAATCAAAAACCAAAGGTGAAGATGTCTGAGGTTACAAACACCAAAGGCTTTCTTAACCATTAAGCATGCAGCGCGTATATGATGATGTTCACTAACTATGTCTGCTAAGGCGAGCATCACTAACATTACTGCTGCTGAAACTCATATTCCTCAAATCCAAAGAAAAGGTGTCCTGCTACATTCCTAAGACATTGGCAGACCATAAAAATGGAAAATAAGGCTGAATTGTAAGGGAAAGCAGCTCTGCAGCCAGCAGGCATCATAAAGGCTATGCAAATCACACCGCCTGTCTGCCTCGTTAATATTAAACACGGGTTATTAGACGGAGCAAAAACCTGACCCCTGGAGCGGCTCACCACACCTCCTGAATAATTAATGCTGTCTGATTATGTTAATCAGGAGCGTTCCAGGAGAGCAGAGCGGTGGGGATTTGCTCTGGGTGTGGGACGACTCCAGCCGTGGGCTTCTTTTTATCTCCTGTCAACTCAATCTGTGTGATTTCACCACATGCGTATATATATATATATATATACATATATATATAATTTGATCAGCTATTCTAAAGAAAAAGGTTATTAAAAATACACACTTTAATATACTTCATACACCAATATTCTCATAATTGGTTACTGTTAGTAATGAGGCTGCATGTGAAGCTGCATGTAGCTCATTTTCTACACCACACATCTTAGAATCATTGATTTACTTTATTTATATATATTTAATATTTTGAATTTGTCTTTATACATTTTAACTTTCATTTCTCACAGTTTTAGCAATTTTGATTTCATTTTAATATTTTATTTCATTTTCTTTTTCTGCATTTTAGTGCTTGTTGTGTTTGTCCATTTGTATTTATGTCTTATGTCTAATATATTAGGTCTATATTTATTTATGTCTATATAATAATTACTTTTATATCTATGTCATTCTTTTTTTCTGTTTTAGTTTTAGTTATTTTAATGTTTCAAGTTAATCTTAAACTTAAAAATATTGTCTTTAAGCTGATTTTTATATTTAATTTCAAGTAATTACTTTTTTTATGGTTTTAGTTTTAACCCTGATCATTTCTTTTTATATTTTATTTCAGTTAATGTTTATTTTAGTTCAGGTTACTTTGAAAATGTCCTTTCAGTTGTAAAAAATGTAAGTTAAGCCTGAACTCATTTAATGTTAATGTTTATTTTATTTCAAGCAACAAAATAGTTTTTTCTTCTTTTTTTGTTCTTTTGTATGGTTTTAGTTTTCAATTATAATATTAACCCTGATTTTATCCATGTGTTATCATTTCTTTTTATCTTTTATTTCAGTTATTTTATTTTAAGGTTTTATGGATTTTTGAGAAATTATGCATTGGCAACTGGAAGAAATAAAATAAGTTTAAGATGTTTATATTTCATTCAGTATTTCAAGTAACAATAATGTTTTTTATGATTTTGGTTTTCAATGAATTCATGATAAAAACCCTGATTTTAGTCATCACTGACTAAATGTTGATTTTAATATTTTAAGCTAAATGAAAAATAATGCCTTGGCAACTAGCTAAATCATATATTTTATATATTTGTATATTTTATTTTATTTTATTAAAAATTTCTTTTTATTTTGTTTCATTATACTGTTAATTTTAGTTTCTGATATTAACCCTCAGTGTGACAAGGGCATGCGATTAGTGCTGCACACTGACCTCCACTTGACCCCTCATTTGTACTGGATCTTTCTGCTGGTTTGCTCTGGGGATGAAGAGCAGCAGATCCCACAGAAGAAGATCCAATCAGTCACCCTGAGCAGAACCGCCTTGTGAACCTCATCACGGATAAAGATGGCCAGTGGCTCCTGGCCCTCCAAGAAAAACGGCCCCAGAAATGATACGATCAGCATCTGCCAGTAAAACTGTGCTCAAGGCCATTCTTTAGCTTTAATATCCTGAAGAGGAAGATGAAGATGATTGCCAAAATAATGACTTTGTGAGGCTGGTGAAAAGATTAAAATATGAGATTTAGTTTCAGTTTCAGGAATAGCGCGACATTTATTTTTAACAAAGTCTTATTCTTACGGATGCTATCCTGTCATAAGAACACAAAAGTTGGGTTTTTCCATAGAAGAACTATTTTTGGCTCCTCAAAGAACCTTTAAGTGATCAGTTCTTAAAAGAACAGTTTTTCTTAATGTGAAAAACATTTTACAAATCTAAAGAAGTGAAATCAATCAATCAATCAATCAATCATTCAATCAATCAATCAAACCACATGGTTATTCTGGAAAATTAGGTTGTATTGTATTTTATTATTAATTTAATTTAATTTTATGTTCATATGTTTTATTATTTAACATTTATTGTATTAGTTTGTAAGTTTTATGTTTTTATGTTTAGTTTTAGTTTAGTATAATTTGACAAATTTAAGGTCAGTATTTATTTCGTTTTTTAAAAAAAAGAATTTAATACTTTTATTCAGCTATGTATTCAGTTAATCAAAAGATGGTAAATACATTTATAATGTTACAAAATGAAAATGTTAAAAAATGTGTCTTGAGCAGCAAATTAGCATATTATGATTTCTGAAGGATCATGTGACGCTGAAGGCTGGAGTAATGATTTTAAAACATATTCACATAGAAAACTGATATTTTAAATTGCAATAATATTTCCGTTTTTTCTTTAAATGCAGCCTCGTTGAGCAGAAGAGGCTTCTCTCAGAGTTTGTATCAGTGCAGTGGTTTGGTCTTCAGTAAGTGGCAGCTAATTAGTGCAGTATTAGCATTCATGTGTGTTTGGAGAAATTTAAAGGCCTTCTAGGGACAAGTTGGTCATAAACACTGATTCATTTCAGCTCTGTTTCAGCTGGGATGGTGTTCATCGTTTGCTTGTAATTGATTTTTTTCCTGCGCTGTTATTACTGGCAGACTGTAGCACCTGCGAGTGCTGCTAATGTGCCATCTTCCCTTCAGATGCTACTTCAGAGATCATCACTGTCTGTTGCCAGCGTAACCGTTTCATAAAATTTCACGGCTCTCCATCTGCTCCTGCCAGACACCGGCTCAAAGCAACGGCTCGGTGCTTCATGCACACACCTGAAGTAGCCTGGATATTTCTGTACTGATAGTTAGATTGATTGAGAATACTTTTATGTTTTATTCAGCAAGGGCCCATTAAACTAATTAAGAGTGACACAAAAGATTTCTGTTTTAAATAAATGCTGTTTTGAGATATTTTCGAATCAAAGAATCTCAAAGAAAAATGTCATAAAATTAACAAAATAATGCCTCATTTGATTATTATCAGTAGCTATCTAGTCTTTATAGGAAAATTCTGTTATTAAAATGATTTATTTATTTACATAATGAGTCAGTCAATTAGTAAAATGACCAAATTACAACTTTACTGGAAATTACAATAAAAATATTCCGTATGAGTGATATTTTAATCAAACATCACAAACTATATTTCATAGCCTAGAACTGCTTTTCTGATGGACCGATTTTAAAGATAAACATTAACCATACATTTGTTCCCTATCACACATATTTTGGCTACACAGGTCATTTAAAAGCCTCTAGTGTGTAAAAATAGTACACTATTATGTCCTGTTTTAA
>JAUMHI010000040.1:25504933-25564705 GCA_032359435.1 Enteromius unitaeniatus
TGTGAATACCGTTGGTTAGTGCCATTGAATGATGGTCTCCACATGCGATCTGAATCACCTGCCTGTTTTCTAGACCTTCGAGAGGCCTGCAGAGACAAGAAAATCTGTAAATCTATTTATTTATCATCATTTATGCTGTTACGCATAGTACTAAACAAACCTCAACACAGTAGATTTGTCCATAATGACAACATTTCCTCCATAAGAAAGAAGAACTGCACCATCTCCTCCACAAACAATCAGTCTGATTTTTTGATCCTTTATCTTTAATTCCTCTGTAGAAAATATATACTTTTAATCAGATCAGCTTTTTTAGACTAAATAAATAATAAAACACACTTTAATTACGAAGTTATTAATAAACATACAATATCAGTAGATCATGTACTCTCAAATATAAATATCTTAAATTAATAGCTTTCAATTATAACATAAAGTGTCATTTAGAGCATCATACTTAGTTTTCCATCATGATTATAGTCTTCACTGCGCAATCTCAGGACCGAGACCTTCCCATTCTGGATATATCCAACAAAACTCCTTCCAGCTGAGATGTCCTGAACATTTGATTTCGGACACACAGATCTTATTCCACATTTACCATGTTGGACTTGTTCAGGCTTTACCAGCCCCAAACCCTCTCTGACCTGCGCTCCCCAAAAACACAACATGATCACAGCTGATGCAGGAGAAGCTCAGACTCCGGAAGAGTCTCTCTTCTCTCTTCCTTTACAAGCACGCTCATAACAATCGTGCAAACACAAACAAGGAAAGCTGGTTTCAGGCTAAACGATACTTACTTACAATACTGACTTCCCACGAAATGAAAGTATCGAACCTTCTCCTCTGTGTTTGTTATTTTTAACACCGAGTGAAAGAAAAAAAGGTTTTAGATTAGCTTGAAATAAGACAACCTTTCCATAATGACTTTCAATTCTTCCACAGATCATAAATGTGACGTTAGGTAAAAATAAAATACGAGGGAATGAAAAACAGAATTTCATGTTTTCCATACAAAAACAGCTCTTTTCGGTGTTTTTGTGCATATATGTAAATATTTCTGTACGATTACATTCAGATAAGTATTTAGACATTTTATAAATGTATGTAAACAAACGTCAAAAAGCTTCTCATAACTCATTGGCTTATATCCACGTCAATCACATTGTCTGGCCAATCAACTGATTGAACCGCACCGACGAAACGGAGGGATCTGATTGGCTCACGCTATGTTCCTTCATAGGCGCCTTGTGTACAGCCAAGAAAAAACGACGCTGAGAGTCTAGTGTACGATGTTAATATCACATATATTAACCCGTTAAGTTGAACAAATACATACCAGATATCATTATTACCATATAAGTAAAATAGGTAAGTAAGAAGTATAACATTCGCGGTTCGCTGTGGCGAAATCCGTTTGCTAGCAGCGCCGAAAGCTCGAGGATTCATCTCCATTTTGCTTGTTGTTATGAATGTTTCCGCTCAAAAATGCGCTTATTGTATAATTTATATCTGTTTCAGCTAGTTTTCGTTATAGGTTTTGTTTAAAACTCGCATAAAGAGTGCTTTGAAGGTTTTGCTAGCTTGTTGTTATATAAGCGGAGTGTTGCGTCATGTTTATTTATCGCCTATTCGTATTTAACTTGTTGATTCTTCTCCCATGTACCTCATCTATAATCTGGTTATTCTCATTAGAAATGACTGTGTTATGTTGTTTTTGATAGGTTATAGTGTACGAATTGCAGTATGAATTAAATAGGGGGTGGGGCACTGTTGTGTATAACGTGTAATTGAATGCCTCCATTGAGACAGCTAGTAAACTCGCTGTTTAGTGGTTAAACAAAGGCTGTTTTATAACCTAACCAGCTGACTACCTATGCAGCCTTTCTTAGACTTGCATTATATACATATGTCTCATGTTTTTAATCAGTGACTTCAGTAGGAGGGGCTGCATGCATATATTCAAACAAAGGCTTTTAGAGCTGACTACTACTACTAAGTAGCTTTTTTTGAAAGCATAAGTGACTAAAACGTGTTGTGTAGCCATCTTGATACATTTTGAGACAGCTGAAACCTACGTGCTTCAGGTTGCATAGTATGTACACCCTAGGGATGAACAAGCCTCAGGGGAAGTCATTAATTTGTTCTTTTCCTTGTTTTTCAGAGCACTCCTGGTCAAGACTGAATATTTACAGTGTACCCACGTTCTGCACTGATTTTTGAAGGGCTGTTTGTTTCAGATTTCCTGCCTGTTCAGAAAGTTTGGTATCCTGCCACGGAGTATGTCAGTGGCTCTCCTCGTGCGCTATGCCACGCTCAGCGGGTCCCGTGTCTGCCGCAGGGCTGCCCTCGGCCTAACCGGCAGTCACCAAGAAGACACGAAACAAGCTCTACACACGCCATCATCTCCTCGCTGCAGCAACTCTCGCTTTGATCCGGACAGCAGTGGCCGTCCAACTACCTGGGACTCCTTTGGGATCTGGGACAACCGCATTGATGAGCCCATCTTGCTTCCGTCGAGTATTCGATACGGGAAACTTATCCCCAAAGTTAGCCTGTCGAAAGTGGGCTGCGCATCGCAGATTGGCCAGCGGAAGGTGAACGAAGACCGCTATCTGCTATCGCAGATGACAGACAACATCATGTACTTTGCAGTGTTTGATGGGCACGGAGGGGCAGAGGCTGCTGATTTCTGCCACAGAAACATGGAGAAGCATATTAAGTAAGGATGAGTGGTATAGTTTACTACAGTTGTAACCAAGTTTATTAGAAGACACGTGTTTTCACAGCTAAGAAAATAGTTTTAAGCCAGTTATTTCCAACTTTTGCTGTAGTGTTTTTTTTCTTTTGTCAAGAATATGCAAAATACTTGCTCCTGATTTTACTCACAAAGAGCTTTCTGTCGTGACCCAAGCTTTGTATTTACTAACACGGGACTAGTTCTTGGAATACCTTTTAGGTTTCTAAACCTGTTGAAACCATTATGGACTTCTGAGTCAGGGCATGTGGTGTTTCAGAATAACTGACTGTTGATATTGCATTTTTTATTTGTGTTTCAGAGACATAGCAGAGGAGGAGGATAACTTGGAATTAGTTTTAACCAAAGCATTTCTTGAGGTGGACAAAGCATTAGCAAGGCATCTTCACTTCAGTGCGGATGGTAGGTTCTATTTTACTGATTTAGCCAAATGTTAGTCTCTCAGCTGTTGTTTTAGAGTCTTAAATAAGTATTGCTTTGATGCATCAGGTAGATATGTAACAGAACCAAATGGAAATTTGTGAGCAGAACATGACAATGCAAGATTTTGAGAATAATACAGAGCAGTGAAGACATGTATAGTCTTGTTGTAATTATTCACAGATTTCTTTTTGGCTCTGTAAAATGCGTCCATCCCAAAATAGATAGCACTTACATGCTTGTGTATACTAGAGGTGGGTTAAAATGATTCCTAGATGCATCAATATTCTTACAATACAAATAATACAAATAAATATTTAAATGGCAGATATAATAATACTATAATATAATATAATATATATATATATAGTATTGATGTTTAAAAAAATATTATTATTAAATTATAAATTCATAAAGTATTTGTTTATTAAATTATTTGCTAAACAAATATGAGATGAAACGAGAAGTGTGTTATTTAAATGTATATTTTAGTGAAAAGGCTTTCTCCGACTGGACAGTTGATGTAACAAACAGGAATTTTTCAGGTTTTTTTGTTTGTGTTTTAGGGCTGAAAACTCTCATTTATCCCATTTATGTCCATCTTAACAGATGGCAGACTGTAGCTAATGCCAGTGCTGAAAAAATGTTATTATAGCATCATCTTGAATTGAAAGAGTATCAAAGAGGACCTTTGATTCCCACCTTTAGTATGCAATATTAACGCATAGTTGAATTTTCTTTATTTTTTTTAGATTCATCTTTGCTGATAAGTATATTAAATGCTGTTATGATAGAATAAATGCCATTACACTAGGTCCATCATATTCATGTAGTGTGCGGCCCGCTAGTGTGGCCTGCAGCGTGACATGTCCAATCTTGCCCTGTGTGTGTGCGTGTTATATTTACAACAGCCGTGGACCCAGCTTACCCCTATAAGAGCTGCAGCTCTGCGGTACCTTTATGGAGGCCGGAGGGTTAGATTGCTCCAGCGGGTCCTTGCGTGGACTTTTGGAAGGTTCCTGACCTTTCTCTCTTTTTTTCCTTTCTATCTTTCTCTTTATCTCCCTTTACTGTGCTCTGCCTTCTTCACATGTGTTGGTTGCTGGAAAATGATTGATTAGTTGTTGTGTTCAAAGCTTGTTTTTAATTTGTGTATGGATAACTCTAGTTTTATATGATGTCAGAGAAAAGCACATTTAGAATATTTACAGTGGGAGTCATTTTCAGTGAAGAAATCATATTTACTAAAAAGAGATGTGCCTCTCAAAATCAATTGTTTTAATGCTTTTTTTTTCTATGCTAAGCATAATGTTTCGCTTAAACGATGGTTTACTTTCTAACATGTGTCCTGTGTGCCTTAGCAGGTCAAAAAGGCACAATGCTACCTGCTTGCCTTGACCACTCAAGTACATTATCTCTTTTGAAAACTCCCTTTTCTTGTTTCAGTTCACAATTGTTTTTATCAGACGCTTGATTACCAAAGCGTTGTGTACTAATCTTAAAAATACACAGTATTGTGTAGTATAGTGCATTAGCGTTATGTGCAAATCTAAGAACAGGACCAAGAGTAAATAGATGTTTAGTTCCTGTGTGTGATTGTGCTAAAACAGATGCCAACTCTGTATTTCGTGTTATATTGTTTCTTTGATCTTCAACGCATCACAAACTAACCATTCTGTCCTCGCTCTCTGCTGTGTTACAGCTTCTCTTTTGAGTGCAGGGACCACGGCTACAGTGGCCCTGCTGAGAGACGGGATCGAGCTGGTGGTGGCCAGTGTGGGTGATAGCCGAGCCATGCTGTGCCGCAAAGGCAAAGCCCTCAAACTCACTGTAGATCACAACCCAGAGAGAAAGGATGAAAAAGAGAGGTACACTAACTAGTGTTGTCAAAAGACCCGGTACTTCGGTACCAAGACGTACTAAAAAATGTGAAATGTTACGGTACCAGGTTTTCTGAAATACCGGTAGTACCGAGCAACAGGTAAACCCGGTTCTTGCTGCGCTACCTGAAAGATGTGCACTGCGCAGTTGCGTCTTCATAAAAGCACAGAGAGATGGTGACTGCCGGTGCTACTGATGAAGCTCTGAATCTGCTTGTTGAAAAGAAAGGAGGAAAGAGCCAAAGTCTTTAGAAGTCTTGCTGATTAAACATTTGATATGTGTGCTGTCCGGAGCCGCTTTTTCAACGAGTATGCCTGAAGCGCGCGCACTAAAAGTCTGTCAAATAGCACCTAATTACTGATCTAAGATATTTATCACATGTGATTGTGGTAATACTGTCACAAACACACAGCGTTAAACAGCTGCTTGTGTCTAAAGAAAAATAAACAAGAGAAAACTTCAAGAGAAAAACGTGTCAGATTAGACGTGTGCAGCTCTTAAAGGGACAGAACTAAACATGTGCTGCTTGTCATTAAAGGGATAGTTCGCTCAAAAATGATAATCGTGTCAAATTATGTTTATTTGTAATGTGTATCTATTCAAATAAAAATAAAATGACAACAATTTTTATCTTTGCTTATTTTGGCCTAAATATCTGTGCTTCTTTATTTTATACTTTGTTACCTTGAAAGGCTTTGTTTTTAATAAAAAAAGCTAATTAGTTTGTCTGTACTGCTCAGACAACTTGCAAAATAGTAAAATCAATGACAAAGAATCATTGTTATTGGATATTTTTGCCATATTGCCCACCCCTACCCCTGTCATTTAACCAACTTGAAAAAGAATTGCGATAAACATTGTGAATCGTGATTTCCCCAGACAAAATCGTGATACATTTTTCCATATCGCCCACCCCTAGGCTGATGACTAGCTGAGACGGGACAGATATGTATCAACTCGTCTAAGCTGAGGGAAGAACATAGTGGGATATGGAAAAATGGTGGAGTTTTCCTTTAAGATGTCCACGCAACCGTTTTCAATATTGATACTAATAAGAAAGATTTCTTGAGCAGCAAATTAGCATATTAGACTGATTTCTGAGGGATTTCAGGAGAAGCGAAGCTTTGCATCATATTGCATCAACATTTTTTGAAATTGTAATATTATTTTACAATTGTACTGTATTTGTGGATCTGTATCATACTGAATGTACAGGATCAGTGTATGACCACCCTAAAATTACAGCAATGTACAAAAATGTACTCTGCGATGTATATCTTTCCATATATTTGTGTGCATCTCATCATTAAAGATTAGATTAGCGGTAAAATCTTGATCAGCTGTTTTCAAACAGACCACCAGTTTGTTCACAGAGCTGAAGATCACTGACAAGTCGTGTTCGGTTTCGCGAGTGATTCATTGGCGCAGCTTGTCAGTGATCTATGGCTCTGTGAACGAACTGGTGGCCCGCCAATCAAAGAACCGGCTTTACTGAGGAGGTGTGCAAATATATTGATATATATATATATATCGCACAGCCCTTGAACAAAAGAGTTCATTCATCTGTCATATTTCAGTCTTATGAGGCACTTGGTCTGCTCTGATGGGTAAAACAGACTTATTTGAGTGCTGTGACAGGGTAGTTGTTGATATGTAATACAAGAACGATGTTGGATGTGTTCCACTGGTGTTTTAGAGTTAGTATCAACAAAGAGGCCTGTAGATCTGCTCACATACCTTGTTGATCTCAGTTGCAGAAAACCCCTGATCACGGTGGCCTCAGTTCAAAGGCGTTCACCAGAGAAACTCGATCTGTGTGTGTGGGGCGCTTGTTTTCCCAGCACCTGACTTTTAAATGCACACAGCTTTGCAGGCGAGATCTGTGTAATCATACCACCAGAAATGTCAAGGAGACGTCTTTAAGAAAGTGCACAGTATCAGTGTAGTGCTGTGTTGTACCATCTGTTTTATTTTGTAAGATCTCCACGAAACTGTGTTCCCAGAACCTTTTGGGAAAAAGGCATAGCTTCGTGATTAATTATGCACCTCATTAATAACCTAAAAAGTACACTTCTAATCACAGGCCCAGCTGCTGACGTTTTGTGCCATGAAAACATTTTTGCACCATTGCATTTGCATGTTTTTTGGTAGGAACGCACACACGATCTGGATGTACTTTGGCAGCAGAAGAGGCAGCGGGGTTGTGTTTCCTTTGGCCGTCCCAGTCATTGTCGTCACTCCAGCACGGAGCTTAACAATGCTTCCTGTGTGGATTGTGAGAGTGTGTGAAAGCGGGGTCTGTTGATAGCACCCATTCCACCCCCAAATGTCTTCTCAGATCACAGAAACGCTAGTCTACATGCTAAGCTTCAGAGAGTGATCTGTTGTTTCCAGCACTAACAGTGAGCTGCTTTTTTTTATCTGTTCAGTATCAAACTACAGAAGTCTGAGGTTTGACCCTTGGACAACCTCTAAAGTCTGAGCTCTTCGCTGATTTTGACTCATCAGTTCAAATATACTTCCAATTTGACTTTTAAAAAATGGCTTTGTCTCTGATGAGACTGTTAGTAATTACCAAAGAGTCTTGATCTTTTTCCTATTTAAAACTTGACTCTTCTACACCGTGTACTAAAACCGATGTGGCTAGGAACTAGAGATCATTTTAGCTAGTCTTGAATTTACCTTTAATCCAACTCTCTTGCCCGAAACTGTTTTATAATTCTAAATCAAATCAAATCTTTTTGTTCATTTTAGGTTGCACAAACCACAGATGGGATTGATGCAGACTTGTGGAAAGATGGCTTGTTCAAATCCAAGGTGACCCGCTATCTGTGCTTCACCAGGGCTTTCTCCAAAGAGAACGTGAGTCATTTTTTTCAGCTCTTTATCAGATAATTGAGGAGGTTTCTTTGTAGTATGGTAACATTTTTCAAATAGATATTTCTAGCTAATGCAGCGGTCCTGGGATGCTTAGTAATTTCCTTAATATAAAAACATTCTAATCAAAATGTGCTTCCTTTAATATTTGCTCAATTTTATTTTATGGATAATAATAATTCATTATGTTTATATAGCGCATTTCTAGGCATCTTTTTTTTTATTTCGGTAAGACACTTGAGAGCTTATAACACCCTGCAGTACTTGGCTACTTTAGTTTGAAGTCCAAAAAAAGCATGGATGTTTAAAAGATCCAGAACAATTTCATGCTGGAGTGTTTATATAATGTAATCGGTTTCTGGAGTCGAGAAGCTCTCTGTAATGTGTCACAGGATCTCTTCTATTTGTTTTTTTTTATATATATACAATTTCTTTTTGTTCATGAAAACAAAGCTGTTTTCGCTTGTGCTGTCCCTGTGGTGTTTAGTCTCATTCTTCTTTCTAGGACAAACCTCAAGCGGAAAAAACTTAAAAACAATGTTTGCAGTGTTATTTCTTTCTCGCTTAAATGTTTAGTGGTTCAATAGCTGTTGTTTATTGTAAAGCCTTGTCTCAATGAAGTCATACAGAGCAGAGCATTTTGCCCAAAAGAAACTTTATATATTTTAAATGTATATCTTTTAGGGACATCATGCACTGAATTATGTTGCAAGCCATGTAACACAATTTACTACAAACTCAAAAGAAAAATAAACAAGAAATTATGAAAGTATACTTTGCATTAAAATACAAGACTCTTCACTCTTTTTGTGAAATCCACGCACTGTGATGCATCCCTAATGAACATGTAACACATCAGTGTTCACACATCAACACATATAGTGCATTGAACTATAATATATGGCAGTCTATTCACATTTATTCAATAAAGCTTGTGCCAAAACTGCTGTCCAGGGTAAAACATTCTGCAGTTCTTCCTTGATGTAAACTATGCTGTTTTGAAAGCCACAAACAGCCTGTTTTACTGTAAGAGGTGGAAATTGGTTGCGCAAAATCTACATTTTTGGTATAAGTTTTTCTTATTTTCATGCTTATAGTCATAATTTCAATTCCTAAAGCATGTAAACTAGGTCACCAGAAGAGATGTGCTTCCTGTGTGTCTCCACAGAGTCATTTAGGAAACGTCCTTGTAGACATGAAGCTCATCGACATCAAGGACACGCTGCCTGTGGGATTCATTCCCATTCAGGAAACTGTGGACACACGTAAGCTCCGCTCGATCTTTTACAGATGCATTCTCCAGCTTATTTGCTGCTCCATCTTTAAAAAGACGTTAAAAGGAGCTTGTTTCCCTATAATGTATTTTCTTTTACCGATGCAGCCTGATATGTGGCGTTTAAAAGCTTGTGGATTCAGTTTCTAGTTCCTGTTAAATAATTAATCGACTGTGTGAAATGATCCTCTTTTAATTCCAGCACTGACCTCGTTCTGTCTCTTTTGTCTTTCTGTTGTAAACTCCATCCCCCTTTCACTTTCTTCAACATGCCCCGTTCCTCTCTCTCTTTCTCCAGAGGAGCCAGCGTTCAGGAAGAGGAGGTTATGTATTAAGTTCATCCCGAGAGACTCCACTGAAGCTGCCATCTGTGATATCCGTATCTTAGGACGCTCTAAACAGGCACCGCCACAGTATACATTTATAGGGTCAGTCACAAACTCTTTACACACAAGACTGGCCTAGCAATATTTACAAACATTATCAGTGAGAATTAATTGTACTGTGTAGCTGGGCATTGACATAGGCAATTTATCATATATTAGTGGTATTTGGGAGGATTTTTATTGACAGTATAAACGTAAACAACATTAGGAACATGAGTGTTAGCTAACAGCTTTATATTTAGTCAGAAGAAGTCTCCAAATTTGGCATGAATTGAAATCTTTTAAATTGTGTGTAGACAAAAATTGCAGGTATATTTATTGTACTTTTTAATTAAAAAAAATTCCTACCACACAAACATTAATAATATAAACATTTATAATTATATCTAATATAAATTATGGTTTATATATATATATATATATATATGTAAACAAATATATAGTTTTTTTAACAATATATTTATTGTAGTTACATAAAAAATATTTGTTTTTCCATCAAGAATAATCACAAATTATTTATATATTTGAATAATGCTACTAATAATACTAATAATAAATGTTTCATAGAAATGCATAGAAATATTATTTAGAATATTCATATCGTATTCATTATATTAATATCTGTAAATGTTAATAATAGCTTAACTTTTTTTTTCATTAAGCATTTTTAATTAAAAAAAAATTGTACATCATTGTTCCTCTAGGGGAGGAATAACTAAAATCCCAATGTTTTACTTTTGCTTACTGTTAAACAGTTTTAAAACATTTCTGAGCAATATTCAACATCTTTAATGTATTGTCATGAGGCCTAATGTATCAGGACACCATTGTTTCGTGTGTCTTTCTCAGCCTGCTCTGTCTGTGGATCTCTGTCTGATTTTATTGATTTGATTTGTATTGGTTGTGTCTGTTTTTTGTGGTTCAGATTTTGTGGAATGGTTTTAATTCTGTATTTCCTCACAGAGAACTGAACAATATGGGGATCTGGTACCGTATGGGAAAGGTGCCACGGGCCCAGGACTCTTCCCCTGTACAGAACAACTCCACCACCAACAACACCAATAACATCCAGACCGTCACCAATAACTCCACTCCAGCGCCAGTCTTGCCCAAGTACGTGTTTGTGATGTCTGAGGAAGTGTGAACCACATTTGTTGCAACAGCTGCAGAATAGAAAGAGCTAGAGAGACAAACTGAGAGAAGGAAGAGGAACACTGAAGGGTAAAACACTTTGTTAAATGTTAGTTCAATTAAAAATTTAAAGTAGCCTATGTTTTACTCACCTTTAAGGCATCCTAGGTGTATATTCAGACAAATCCAATTGAAGTTATTAAAAAAAAAAAAAAAAAAAAAGATCCTTGTTCTTCCAAGTTTCATAATGGCCTGGGTGTGTGTTTTTGTTCAACAGTCCAAAAGTAGTTTTAAATATTGATATAAAAAACACATTTTTAATAAACAATTTTTGATATATAATTTTTGTTTCATCTGAAAGAAGGAATTCATATACATCAATGCCTTCAGGTTTAGGCTAATTAAAATTTTTGGTTGAACTAACCCTTTAACAGTATTCCTTATATTCAGGAATAAATGAGCTGTGGTCTGTTCAAAGGTTCAAAGGTTTGGGGTTATTTTGAAGTCTCTTGTTCTCCGAGGCTACATTTTATTTTTGTTTAAAAAAAAATCCAGTTAAAACTCTAATATTGTAAAATATTATTGCAACTCAAAATAACAGTTTCTACCTGAATATATTTCAAAGTGTAATTTATTATTGTGATTCAAAGCTGAATTTTCAGCAGCTTCAGTGTCACACAAGTTTTAATTATCTAATATTATCTTATCTTATTTATGTTTTTGCTGCTAAATATTTCAGTGGAAACTAAAACATTTTATTTTAGGAATCTTCGATGAGTAGAATGTTCAGCATTTATTTGAATCTTTTATAACATTATAGATGTCTTTAATGTCACTTTTAATTAATTTAATGCATCCCTACTAAACAAGCATGTTAAAACAACCAAATAATCACAAAACATCCTGTTTTCCATGATATAACTGGACTAATGAAACTATTGAGAGTGTTTTCACATGCTACACTTGTGTTTTCTCCAATGCTTGATGTTTATGGGCTTGTTTGTGTCTCAGGGTTTTGTACACCCCAGGCGTTTCTCCTACACAAATGGGAAGTGTCTGTTCCAGCTGTTTCCCTCTCATGGTTTCCTCTCTGTCTGTCTGCTCTCTTGATACTGTCCGTTCGTGATCTTATTATATATTTATAGCAGGATACAGCTTCAGTGAAGTCACATAAGCAGAAATACATCTCTGTGATGGAGTGGCCCTGAAACGCATGTCTGGACTCTTTCTCACAGCATTGCACAACAATTCAAGGGTCGTATCATGAAAAGCAGAATTGTTCTTTTTTTTTGTGGGGGGGGGGCATACAAAATGTAGAAAAAGATAGATTAATCATTTGACTATTTGACAAATGACACCAGTCTGTGGATGTTAGCCAGTCATCACAGCTGTTATTTACATATCGAAATCTAAAACTGGAAATGTTCCTGTAATGGACATTGTAAAATTCAAAGTCTAAAATATGCAGTATGGTGTGTGTGTGTGTGTGTGTATATGTATATGAAGGGTTTATTAACAAAAACGGGTAACTGGAAATAAAAAAACAACAACTGCAGTTTGTTTGAGATTAATTAGAATACAGAGGATGGTTAAAAACGAGTTATCAGTTTCTGCAAATAAACTCTTAACACATATATAATACTTGTATTCAGCAAGTATGTTACATTTTTGAAAAATCACGGTAAATAACTTCCATAAACATATGAAATTCCACAGCATTGCTAATAATCAGCATATTAGAATGATTTCTGAAGAATATATATATTTGTGATCATATAAATGAAGCAGAAGAGACTTCTTTCAACAGCATTAAACATCTTATCGAACCACAACCTTTTGAACAGGAAACATTTAATACTGTGTGTACAACATCTATACCAAGCAGTCATCTTTTCCAAATCATAAAGAGTAGAATATCAGCAGTCCAACACGACCAAATTCTATACAGTTGTTTTGTTCCTCGTGATGTGTGGAGTTTCCCTTGCAGCTGCCAGCAGAACACATACAGTACATTCTGAAAACATCAACTGGGCAGAGCGTGTGTCATGTGTGCGGTGACTTAGTCGTGTTATGAGTGGGTTTAATGGTAGGTGTTTCCCATAAAGCCAACAGCGTTCTCCTGTTAATGTGTGGATCTGCGCTAAATGCACAGCTCTGTGCTAGCAGCAGTTGCTTAATCCCAAAAATGAGTTTCTAAAACATCATGTTTGTGAGGATATGCAGAACTACATTACCCAGAAGTTAGTTCAAATTAGTTCCCTGAACTCTATAGTGGCTCATTGAAGCTCTGTATTATTGATTGGTTTCAGGTCAACCAACCCTGACCGGTTTGTAAAATTGCAAACTAAAATAAAATAAAATTATAGATAAAATGACTAAAACCTGCCTAAAAGTGCCTAAAATGAAAGCTAATGCACAATATTATCAATAATAGTTAAAAACACTGGTTCTTGCGTTAAAAATATCTATATGGAATGGAACTCTTTTTAAATCAGTTGGTATTTTTAACTTTTCATGCCATTTGTAAAACACACTCGTGATGTAGGTTATGCGCAATGACCAAAGACAATGGCTTTCTGAGCGGTTTGTACTTTGCAAGCCATCTAACAGCTAAAGCAAAGCACATTGTTTGGTGTGCTTTTTAAAGAACTACTACTGAAGATATCAAAACTATTTTTGACTTTCTTTAAAACACTACTGCTAAAAATAAAGCTTTAAAAAAAGCTATGAAAATTCTATATTTAACTGAGCATCTTCAGGAGAACATGTTGTTTTATTAGGATGTAGATCTCCTGAAATATCACAATTTGCACGCCTGTGTTAAAGAAACATCCTCTGGTCTTCATTACGGTTGTCATTGGTGATGACATTTGATCTGAAAGCATCTGTAATGACACACAGAGCGCTGTGATAATAGTGAGATGTTGAATATTTATTTGATTAAGTGATAATTGTTTTGCTTTTGTGTTTCTTTGCAGGCACATATCCATGACCCTGCCGGCATGTTTCAGAAAAAGCACAACCAGACCAGACTTTGAACACCAGACCTCCAACCTCTATGCCATCTCTGGTACCAAAACAACCTGACCTGACCTGAACTGAACACCTTCAATATTAACATTTATGTGGAGAGGACTGTAACATAAAATCACCAATGAGTTACAGAATAATCGTAGAGCTCCAATCTAGAATTTGGCATCCTTTTATAAAAAGAATAATTGTAATTTAATATCGTAAAAAAAAAAAAAAAATCAAAAACCTTTATTCAGCAAGGATGCATTAAAAGTCACAATAAATACTAACCTGAAAAAATTGAATTACAAAAATATGAAGCAGCAACTGTTTCCAAAATGTATAATAATCAGAATTGTTTTTGATCAGCATATTTCAATGTTTTCTGAAGGATCATGACACCGAGGACTGGAGCAAAGATGCTGGAAATTCAGAATTGATCACAGAAATTAATTAAATTGTAAATATATTAGAACAGAAAACAGTGATTATAAATGTACTTATATTTTTACTTTTTTATCATATAAATGCAGCCTTGGTGAGCCAAAAAATACAGGTTTCATACACAGGGCTCAGACTAAACCAGGAGTAGGCCATAGTTAGGACATTTAAGTAATGGTTATAAACACGGCTTAGAAAAAAAGCCTTCCTGGTGTGCATCTAAAGACAAAACACTGACACTGTTTTAAGATCAGTCAGTGCAAGTTTCTTTCAGTAGAAACGGCTCAGATTTAGACTAGGCTTAAGCCTCATCTGTAAGACCAGGTGAAAAAGCGTCAAATATTCACCAACCCCAAGCGTTATCTATCAGATCTACTGTGCGTCTCTGAGCGAGTAGCTCACGGTTGGGATGAAGGTCAGTGCATGTAATAATGCTGTCTGAAATCCCATCAGTGCTCCAGTGACGTGTGGATTCATGACTGCTGTCGTTAGGGATGTAATAACGAACCCTTCTGGAGGTGGAATCTGTTTAACTCTTCCAGATGGTGTTCAGTGATGACTCACAATCTCTCTCCTTCTGTTCGGAGCTCTCCTTTCTTACAACACACTTCTCGTTTGTCACACATTTACAGGAAAAAAGTGTCTTGGTTTAGTTTTATTTACGTTTATTCGTTTAGCAGACATTTTAATCCTGAGCCACTTACGAGTAAGGCTGTCATTTGTGGTCATTTTATTTTGTAGATATCATCAGCCAATGATACTTTAACATTCTGTGGCTTGTTGTGAAAGGCAAAATATATGACATCTGGTGAACTCTTACTTTTTGCCTTTTCAGCTATGGATGGAGTGCCTTTCATGATTTCGGAGAAGTTTGCATGTGCCTCCAGTGATGTGAGTCTGTTTTCAACCAATCGTGTGCTTCATAAGAACTCCTAAACACTCTGTAGGCCTCAGAGAGTTAGCCATATGTTTAAGATTTTAAAAAGAGCAATGCATTTTAGGTACTATCGTTAGACCTGATGTGGCCTGTGAGGAGGCTGTTGTTGGTCTGATCATGTCTCTCTCTGTGTTACAGCTGCAGCAGGTGGATCTAATGGGCATCAGAATCAAATCACTGGCAGAGATTGAGAAGGAGGTGAGGATCTGTTGAGTTTCACCTGTGACAAGCGCTAGTTTATTTGTTTCCAAGCAGTTATTAAAAAAAAAACATTATTTTAACTTTATTACTTTATAAAAAGTATTACTCTAAATCTGACTAAAATAAAGTCATCTGAAATTTCTCTTATATGCACATCAGTTAAAATATCAGTATTCATTTTCCTATCCTATCTTATTCACAGTCACTTATACTTATATTAAGGATAAAAGCCTGTTCACACAAGAACCATAACTATAATGTAACTACAAACACAAGGTTTTTAAATATAGTTAGCATTATAGTTTGTGTGTGAACGGTAACACCTTAATGCATTACATTTTTGGTGAAAGAATTGATATTGTGATTATTATCAATACTGTGTTTAATTATTTATTGAAATGTATGTTTTAACCTTTAAATGAGCAAAAATACTGGGTGTTGCAATCAGTAATGGTTATTGATTATAAAGGCTATTTTTTGTAAATAAAGAGCTATTCATATAAACCCAATTGAATTTCACATCAAATCTGCCCAATATGTTTGTGTTTTTGTGTTTATTATTCTCCTGATGCTCTGTAAAACATCAGGGTTATTGTAGTTAACTAAAACTAAAACCTAAAAAAAAACATGTAATAAAATACATTTCTTGTAATAGTAAATATATGTAAGAAAAGTCTCTTTTTTGTTGTTATTTGAAATTCTATAAATGTTTACTAAAATAAAATATAAAAATCTTACATTTATTGTAAAAAAACAATTAACAATTATTAAAAATAACAAAAACAATATTAGAAAAAAAGAAATATTTGATCTAATGTTACCTTAGTGTGACTGATATTAAATCCTTACACTATTATTGTTTTTTATTCAATTAAATCAATTTTCTATTACTTAAATTTTTGGGCATGTTGACAAACAAAGAAGAAAAAGCTAAATTAAAATATAAACAAAATTAAATTAATAAAAAAACAAGGATTTAGTATCAGTCATACTAAAGTAATAGATAAAAAAAAAGCATTTTGACTTATATATATAGTGTTATATTGCCTAATTTTTATTTATTGTAATTATATGATAAATCCAGTATTAGATCGGTGGAGTTGAGCTGTTTGTGAATGATCCACTAGAGGTCAGTGTGTGCTCTCTCAGATGGTGTTTGACTCTGACTCTGTCTGTGTCTGTGTCAGTATGAATATAGTTTCCGGACGGAGCACAGCGCCGCGGCCCGTCTGCCGCCCAGTCCCACCAGAACATCTCTGGGCTCCGAGGCCTAACGCTCACGTTCTACTGGCTTCTGAAGACCTGATCTGAGAAGAGACTCTGTGAAAATACAACAGAACCCCGCTAGTTTGACAGAGGGGATGAATAAGGCTATTGTTCGCTTTTTCTTTTTTTTTTTGCATACAATTAACAAATATTTCATACAGTCAAGTTCAGTCTCTCTTAAGTTGATGCTGCTTTTTCCTAAAGAGCTTTGGACGTGAGCGAATCTAAACCACTACCTTGTTTCTTTTATTATGAGACAAGTATTGCGTTCTGACTTATTCTGGCTGCTGGACTGAGATGCTGTTACCGCAATGACTTTATGAAGGGTCACACTTGGACAAACCCTTATTTGAGCCCCAAAGTCTCTGTTCATGTGTCTTGCATAGAGTTGGAAGAGTATTTTTTTTTTTCTTATTCGGTTGTACGGTGACCGCATGCCTTCTGTTTTGTTTGGAAATGGAGCCAGTTCACTGCACTGTTACAGGACTTCTGAAACATTTCAATATTTTTGTGTTTGTCTGGAAAAAGAGATTAGAACAAAACCACTCTGAACAAACCCTTGTACATAGACAAGCGATGATTCAGAAATGCGTTGTTTTGCTATTGTGTTTTTCCCTTTCTGTCTTCCGGTTCCTCCTGAACTGATCTGTCTCTCCATTAAGCCCTTCTTATGTTTTACTGAGGTTTTACTCTCTTTCAGTCTCATGTTATGATGTTCAGTGGTGCTCAAACACTTGGATATTGTTCCTGCCCATCCATTTGTGGCTTCTGACAGTTATGGTGGTATTTTGAGGCTTTTTCTAATTAGGTTAATGTTTCCACAGTTGTATTTCATCCCAAGATTGGAAGAAATAAGTGAGAAATACAATTTTGCATAAAGAAGACAAGCTATTTTTAAAGACCGTAAAGATGAGAAAACTTATTTAAATGTTATAATGCATTGTCTTTTTATAAATGATTGCAGCCGAAGTTAAAATGCATTACAGTATTTGAAGGTTTGTTTGATGCACTCATAAAATGATTGCAATTGTTGCAGTCATACAAATGCTTAATAATTAATGCATTGCAGCTACTTTTACAATGCATTTTATATAAAGGATTTAAAGTTTTGCAGACATGCTTATTATTATTATTATTATTATTATTGCAGTAATGGAAATGTGGGAAAAATGGAAATGATAAAATGCAAAAGAAACAAAAAGTGCAACCAAGTGCTTTTTTTATGCTAAATATTTCTCATTTCTTTCTTTGGAATTTGGGGGTGAGCTAAACGCTAAATATCCAGAACAAACATTATCGTGAGCCGTTCAGTTTTAGTAAACCATGCAGTCCAGAAGCAGTTGAGACAGTCAAGTTCAGAGTCCCGTGATTTGCTCCGTGTGCCACTGTAGTGGTGATCATTGGTGAACGTACAGTGTTATTATTTGGGGGTGTCTCGGGTGAAAGTGTTCAGTTTGAAAACATTGAGTGTCTGGGTGATTAGTGACAGTTCATTCAGACGCTTTCACACCTTCACTGTGAGACTTTAAGCAAACACTCCGATGTATTTTGTTGTTTTTTACAGCGTGGATTATAATGTTCAAGCAGCTATATTATTGTTACATGTTCTAACCACTATTTTGGCTTTTATTATGTTGGAGATTTATTTAAATTCTGTTTTTAAATCTGATATTAACCACAAATCTGATTTTTTTTTTTTTTTTTTTTTTTCTTCATGTCTGTGGCAGTCAGTAGACTTTCAAACCAAATTTCTCTGGCTTTTTGGCTCATTAGCAAGCTGTTTTTTATTTCTATTGAATATCATTTAAAATCCAAGAATTTGTCTAACCTGTCTGAAAAACCAGTCCCAGGTTTATACATCTAGGAACCAAAATGATACTTTAACGTAATATCTGAAAATTACACACTGATGATGTCGATTTTTCATTTTATTCATTTATTGAAGTAAAAGTCCCATAGGAATGCATGCAGAGTTATTTTTTATTTTTCAAAATTAAAATGAGGATTTAATTTGTTATTTCATTGTACTCTTTCATTTAATTATTTAATGATTTTATATGAAGACTAATTTAAGTATTTAGGAATGTAGCTTGTATGTTCCCCAATATTTTTTTTTATGTTATGTTGGGAATAGTTGAGTGTTTGGACACACGAACAAATACATGTTTAGTTACTGCACTGCGTAAATAAACTCCTGTTCACAATTTTCTAAACCGTTTAGTGTTTATCATCCAGTATGCAAATTGCATTGTCAACTGATTTGAATTTTCTTTCTTGTATAAATGTGATTACCATTGTTGAATGCTGGCTGAATTGTGTGTTTTATTACTCCGAAAAGAAGTCTGTGATCGCTTTATGCATTTTTTTAAATGTTTTTATAATCAACAGGGAGAGAAAAGAAATGCTGCTTTATGAGGGCTCCACTGCAATCTTTGGTTACACTTAATTTTGATAGTCCATTCAGACCATTCCACTAACTAGAAGTAACTTTGTAACTACATGTCACACCCTGCAGCCCAAGACTGGTTGCCACTAAAGCTACGTCTACCAATTCTCAGAGTAGACTGTTAAGGTATGGTTTAGGGTTGACGCATACCTGCAAAGCGTCTGATAGTCAGTATGTAGTATGTTGTGTACCCTTCAAAATAAAGTGTCGGAAGATATTAAGCAGACAGTCTACTAATGCTCTAATGACTGCTAGTTGACATGTAGTTGCAAAGTACCCATTCACTTCATTGGTGAGCAAGTGATGGATGTTTCTTTGAACCATAAACAGTCACATTTATTGCATAGTAGCACAGCGTTTCTTCCTGGCACATCTTACCCCCAGTCGTATCTTAATTGCAAACGGGATAGTTTTGCCACAGAGTAATTTGTTTACTGGAATCTGCCTCTGTTTTGGCTTCACAAACGCTCTGAGCTTCCTGTGGCCGTTTGACAAGTCACTTTATTTAGATCCAGCATGCGTACCAAGCCACAGGAAAACCTTTAAGATTTCAAGCATAAAATCCCCTCAAATACTGCAGACGGTTTTGCGCAATGTGTTACTGTTTGCGTGGCTTTTAATGACTTCTTAGGAGAATGAGAAGTTCTACAAGAAGCATGTTTATGGACTATGATTGTGCATTTAAGAAACCACACAAAGGTCTCTTTTAATCGTGACATCTTGCTTCTGGTTTATCCTTCACTTTTAGTAGCAAAATGTTAAGTGTGCAAGCATCTCTTTTACGTAATTTACCGAAAAGTTCCTTGCATAATGTACATTTTGGGCTTTTTGAGGTTTCCTATTTGTTTTTAGAGGGCAAGGAATCACTGAAGAATGACTGTTTTACTGAAATACATGCTGCTTTAAACCATGGATGGTAACAATAACTAATATTCATCCCTGTTCTTTGAGAATAGGGAAGTTCACACCACAGCTAGGCTATAATGAGGACACAGAGGAACAATATTATTGGAACCTCTTTCAGAATTTTTTTTCCCGCAACTGATAAATGGTTAAAAATAGTGCGGTGACAGCCAATCAGAATCTATTCTGCTTTAAATAGTGCAAAATTTGAGGCTGCTGACCACAAAAACTACATCAAAACAGCAAACTTTAGGATCATTTAAATGTTTTTCTTTGTTTTGATGGAAAAGCTGCCATTAGTTCAAAATCTTGTGTTTCACAGAATAACAGCAGCATATGAGGGTGAGTAAATAATAACAGAATGCTCATTTTTGGTGAGAAGTTAGATGAATTAATGAACTGTTCATTCATTGTGTCAAAATCTGACACATGGATAACAATGTTCTTAATGGACTACTGTGTTGCCTCTGAGCACTTCTGATGTCTAGTTCTGCCGTCATGGAAAGAAAGTTGGGCTACCAGACGTTTACAGCACAGCCTGAAGACCTCCCAGTCTAAGCTGCCTCTGAAGCCCGTGTCATTTCAGCTTTGATAGAGTCTTTTGAAGGTTGTTTTTCCATTAGCTTCAGAGGAACCTTTGCCACAGGACAATAAAACAAGTAAAGCTCTAAATAATGAAGTAATGAACCCTGAAAATGAATAAATAAATCAAAACCTCTCATCGTATCGAATGTGCGACTTGTCTCATCTGAAATATTTAACCTTTAGAACTCTGTCAGGGCGACAAAAATGGCAAATCAATATTTCTATACACTGAACTGAAAGATAAATGCAGTCGTCTTATAATTTAATTGAGTATGCCCCAAGAACTACTATGCTGTGTCAGTTTTATAATATGAATGTTGATATATGGTAAAGTAATGGTTCACCCAAAAATGAACGTATGCTGGAAGTATACTCACTCTCAGACCATCCAAGATCAGTTTGTTACTTCACTGGAAAAGATTTGGAGAAATGTAGCGTTGCATCACTTGCTCGCCAATCGATCCTCTGCAGTGAATGGGTGCCGTTAGAATGAGAGCTGATAAAAACATCACTCATTTAACATCTTATGAAGGGAAAAACTGTGTTTGTAAGAAACAAATCCATTGTTAAGACATGTTTAACTTTAAATTGTTGCGTCTGGCTAAAATATGAGCCCATATATTGCTTTCTATAGTGAAAAAGTTGCCTTTATCTGAATCAGGAGAGAAATATCTCATTCTGACGGCACCCATTCAATGCTGAGGATCCGTTTGTGAGCAAATTAAAGAACAAACTCAACTACTTCTGATGACATGAGGATCAATACATTTTTCAGCACCTTTTCATTTTTGGGGCGAACTATTCCTTCAAAACAATCCATTTTTATTTTTCTAAACTCTTTCTTTCTTTTTCATATATGTATGCAGTTGTTTGTTTGCTTGGTGTCAAAACATACTTTCTAGATGTAGAAACATAAAAAAGCTAAATATTGTTTTTTTTTCCCAAGCTGAAAACTTGCAATATGCAGCAACTAGTCAGTGTTTTTTTGTTAAATGATTCAGTTTTGCATCATATGCCCTGCACAAATTTGTTGTCGCTGAAGCAGGTTTAATCTGAATTAGCTGCAGATCCTGCTGCCGTACGGAACCAATTAAACGTGACCACAATAAACAGTTTAAGAGCTTGGTTTGTTTTCCCCGCTTGTTAAATGTATTTACATGCAATATTTTCCATTTGAAAGAAAACGTGTCACATAAATGGAGATTACATGAATTAGCTTTAATATCGTAAAAGTCATTTGATCAGGGCTTTGATGAGATGTGCTTCTCTTTCAGGAGGGTTTTAATGAAGCTCATTGGGAGGTTTTCCTGCATTAACATTCATACCAAACATCCTCAACTTAATATTCAGAGTCCACTGGTTTCCTCTCATAACATGTTGACAGATGAGATGGAAGTATTGAAGTTACCAAAAATGTGCGACATAAAACTGATAATGGCTTCAAGAAGAGCTCGCACATGTGCTGTGATTTGCTCTGGGACAAATCCTTGACATTTGTTTGATTTGATTCACTTTTTTTGCATCATTTTCTGAGATGAGCTGCACTAACAATAAGACCAGACTGTACTTTTTTTGACCGACACCATTGTGCAGGTGTGTATAGACATGTCTTACTGATAAATGCTGCTATTAAAGCCACCTGAGTTTAATAAAGCGCTGTTATGAAGAGGATTTGCTCATAATTACCAGCTTCCTTCTTATCAGTCTCACAGATATCAAATGACAGTGGTTTATGACACTTTGGTCTTCCCTCAATTTTTTTTTTAGCCCTTTCGAGTCATGGTTCAAGTGACTTAAAACAGAAAAATACATCCCAAGTGTTTTGTATTTCTTTTATTCGATATGAAATTCAATTTTAGATTTCAGTGAAGATCCTTAGATTTTTTTTTTTATTGCGTTTAACCAGAAAAATACAGATTTACAGTAAAGTCCAATGTGTATTTATTTTCTACAAGCGTTTGTGCATATTTAGTGTCAATTAATGGCAGAATATATATTTCGGTTAACACTTTAGTTGCTTATTAGCATATCACTAGAATATTTATTAGTGCTAATTAAGTACATATTAATACCTTATTCTACATCACATCCCTAATCCTACCCAATACATAAACTTATTAATAATAACCTATTAAAAAGCAGCAAACTAAGGATTTATTGAGTTGTAGATCATAGTAAGTGACTCAAAGCAGTTTAGAGGATTGGAGAGGTTAGTGCTGTTATTTATTTATTTTAAATACAATATTTGTTGTAATTAATAAGGGATTATATTTCAGATGCTAAAGTACGGAAATGATTTGTATTCATCTTGTTGCAATTATGACCTCTTCAGTTATGGGCAATTAAATATGTAAATATCTAGAAGTCTTCATATAAGAATAAATTATCCTCTTTTAAGCCCTCTTTGAATTTATCTTTTTTGCTGTTACACCTAATTTAGCAAATGTTTTTTTCCTGTATATTGACTGATGCATCATCATCCTGCACATGCTAAACTTTTGTCTAAATATGTTACAATTTGAAAGTATGCACAATCTTCTTAAGATGGAGCACTTCCCCCCATTAAACGTTAATATTGACAGTTTTTGAAGTATTTTATTACAGTCAGAGCTGGATGTGGAACAGTAATGTTACAGTACGTTGCAATGCAAACAGCTATCAATCATACAACACTGGCTGTGTGTAATGTGGTTTGTTGTAGTGAAGACATACAAGTAGACGCTAGAGGGCGCCAGAACACAACAGTCACTAGCAATAGAACTGATCATGCATTTACAAGAGTCTCGAGTGCATTTATTTTATTATTATATTATGCATGCTTGCCGTTTAATGTTAACGCTTTATTTTAAAAGCCTTTATGCTTGTCTTAGACCCGTGAGCTTTTCTCCAGAAGTAGAAGAACAAGGTGGTTGACTGTTTGCTTAAACTGTTTACATATATATATATATATATATATATATTTTTTTTTTTCCATTTAATATAGATAAGACTCGTGCGCTTTTCTTTTGAAATTCGCATAAACAAAAAATATTAAATAATTGTTTATTACAGGTATCTCAAATACAGTACTGATTGCTAGAAACGAAAACCACTAACAAATTCTAGAGGAAAAAAAACTCTGAAAAACCCGCATTCTGAGAAATTTCATTGAATATTATTATTATTAATTAATAAGTTCATCTTTAAAACATCTGTGGGACAGGAAGCAAACCCCTCTGAACTTCAGGCTGTTAGCATAGGCCTGTGGTAAATATGTCATTTTAAATGTTATTTTACTGCGTTAAAACAGTGGTAATAAAAATTAGGTATTGGTTTTAAATAATGCAGTTTAATTGGTAGAACAAGTGTGCATGCATAATGATATCACGAATTATTATTGCTAGTTTTTACTGTAAATAAAGCAAAATAAAAATACATATATAAATGAATGAGGTGAAGGGGTTATAAATAGTAAGTTGGCTTGAAAAAGCCAAGCTAGAAAGTTTGCAGTAGTTTATAGAAATCGTAAATGATAAAAGCTCTTAGTATGATTCGCATGTTGCTATGATTTTGATTTTTCCAGCCAACTTATCTCACATAAAGCGGCAGGAAAAATGAGAGAAATGCTCAGAAGAAAGGCGTAAATCAGCCTGTCATAATTAGAAGAGAGAGGAATACTAATGAGGAAAGTAATAAAGATACAAACTCCCCCTTTATCTTTCTTTCTTGTTCCTCGCAGGTTTTTATTGCTTCGAGATGTCTGTCTGCGAAATGAATTTGCGCCGATCTCAAACACAAAAGATTCTCCTTATGAATTTTGCATGGATATTATGCGCAGAGAGATTAAATCAGCCTTTATCTGGGACTTTATTAATCATGCAGATAATGTCACTTCATGAAGATAAAAGCAGCTGCGCGAGAAATCAAATGATTCTTTGTTAAATATCTGACTCGAGATTATAAATATATTGTCCCGGTTTTAAAGCAGAAAGGTTTGAGAATTTATGACAAAAGCAATGAAATAAAACGCGATAAAAAGGGGAAATCAAATGCATAGTAAATATTCGATGTTGACAATTATAAGATAAAAAGCTACATTGTTTTTAATTATAGTCTTAATTTATTTACGTTATATACTGACCGACATTCATTTTTGTACTAAAAGCAAAAATATAATTTGAGACTTAATATGGTTACATGTTGTTTATTATGTTGGTTTCCTGTATTCCTTAAAGCAAGCAAGTTATTTATTGCTTAAAAAATGTGATCCACATAACGTCTTAATTTAGTTTATAATATTAGACGCAACTAATGATACTAATAACCATTTATGACACAGTACTGTTTTCTTTGTGGTGAAATCATTACATTGAAAATTCTGTAATCTATAATTGGCTAATATTGTGGTGTGTAAAGGTGTTAAGGAGATTTTTTTCTGTATGAACTGACCTTTTGAAATACTTCGGTCCCTTATATGGTTTCAGGAATATTAGCTAAATTATATATTTGACTTTTTTTTGAATAGTGCATTACCCAGATAGGCTGCTTTTATATGAATACTCATCGCTGTCTGTTTGTCCTCAGAACATCTGGTGTTGTAGGCGGTTCTGCTGTGATCCAGCACCAATCGCATCCAATGCAGCTCAGGAGAATGACGCGATCGGAGGGAGACCACAGACTCCTCAAGAGGAGCACAGGACTCGAGAACACTCAGTCAAGAGCTCACAGGATTATCAGAGCCGGTTCCCCGAGGATCTGACTTCAACCTGAGTGCACCACGGGGTCTGGGGGAAGCTCAGAAGCAAGCGTTGCGGATCTGCTCGACACCTCGTGCTCTTGGGCTCTCCGCGGAAAACAAACAAGGAGACACTCGCTTTACTTTTAGTTTCTGTCTCGTCACGGTCTGCTGCTGCTGCTTCTACACTTTTCTTTCTGGACATCGCAACAGGTCAGTAGAGAGTCGCTGTCCTGCAGCATTTCAGAAGATGTTGGACGGAATCAAAATTGAAGATCAGTTCAGAACAGGAGCAGAGTCTCTGGGAGTGATGCTGGGTGAGTTTCACACAGATCTACATCGAACTTACACACTTTACATTTACATTTACATTTTATGCATTGGCCTATATATATATATATATATATATATTTATAATAGGCTTCCTTATGACACCAATTAAAGTAGTTTTCAAGAGAAAGAGATCAGATTGGTGTTTTTACAGCGCTTGTAAATGTCTATGAAAACCACACATGCTTTCAGAAATGACACAACATGCATGTTTGATATTTATATTTCATTATTACAACAACAACGTCGTGCAATTAAAAACGGCTTCCCATAATAATCTTTTCCTCAGCAGTGCTGGGTATGGAGTATGAACGCTACATTTAAATATTACTTTATCAGTTTGTTCTTGGCTTCACATGAAAATCAATTGTTTAGAGCGAACATTAAATCGAAATACGAGTAATGTTTTGCAAATGGACACTTCTGTGCATAAATGTAGTTTTTTTTTGTTTTCCATTTTTTGGTATTCTTTTAAAAAAGCTCTTTCTTTCTTTCGAAGCCAGTAAATTAGATTTAATATTCCGTAGTAAAACATAACTGAACATAAAATAATTTTTCACTTTGCATTATTATTTTTACAAATTTCATATGAAATGAAACGCCTGAATTAACCTGATTGCGTGGTTGATAAAGTGTGCGCCTTTTCAAATCTGATAATATTATGAAAAGTCATATTTTTTCCAGTGTAGGCTACTCTAGAAAATGAGTTCTCGCGTTTATTATTATGATTTATTTTACATGCATCTGACGTGTGTGTGTGTGTGTTGTCTAATTGCAGGTTCAGACTGCGTTCATCAGAGTGTGTGTGAAGGCTGTCACAGACCGATCTCGGACCGCTTCCTCCTGCGGGTGAACGACAGCTCGTGGCACGAGGAGTGTTTGCAGTGCTCGGTGTGTCAGCAGCTTCTCACCATGAGCTGCTACTCCAGAGATCACAAGCTCTACTGCAAACACGACTACCAACAGTAAGAGCTCATCCATTCATTCGTGCCATTATTTAAAGGGGTTCATATTTATACACTTTTGGTTTACCCCCACAAGGATTTTATGGATATGTTATTGCATATCAATTTTACTATAGGCTATCGATATTATTATTACGATATTATCTTTGTGTGTGTGTGTGTGTGTGTTAACGGCTGTAAGAATTATGATTACTATTATTATAATTATAATATTACCGATTATCATTGGTTTTTGCGCGTATTGTAAAAAGAAACGCTGCATAGAAATATAGGCATAGAATTATTATTTACGTAAGAAAAAACAGAGATTTATGATGCAATGCTAAATAAAAAATATAATAATGCCTAAATCTAGTTCTTACAGTGTGTCACTAGAATAAATCCCGGAGCACGTGGTGTGTTGTGATCTGAGGCGGTCAGGAGATGCTTTTGACTTTTTCTCCAAATTCTCTTCGCTCATTATCGCGTGCGTCTGACGTCACAAGGCCCTTTTTATATCTAGTTTGACGCATTCTGCTGTTCCTCTGCGTTGGGCATGTCAGCCACACAGACTTTATAATAATTCCCCCCCTTAGTTTTGCAGATGTACAGAAATCAATTCGTTGTGGTTGTAGTAAATACACGGTTTATATTTTCACGTCTTCACTATGGTCAAGCTAACAAAATATGTTCTGCAATATGTCCTACTAACTTTCCTTATTCCGTTAAATGATAAAACATGTGATTAAAGGTCCAGCAGTCAGGCTTTTATTTGTTGTGCGAGCGGGAAGGGAACATTGTATCATTTTGCAAACGTCATTAGAATGTTACTTTTACTTTAAATGCTAGACACGTAACAACGTTGTAGGAAAAAAACATGCAGGAACACCGTCTAAAGCACGTATTTATGCTAATATTTTGAGAACTTTATTAAAGAGCAGATCTAAGGTTCTGTTAAGGTTAATGGAAGAACATTTGTTCTTCATCTAGTCATAGATAAAGAGACAGATAGCCACAGACACCGAGATAGCTGTAGCACAGTGTGTTTGTCTCTTACACAATGCAAAGTCAACTAATTACATATCTGTCTCCAAACTGTATGAGGTGGCTTGAACAGTGTGTTATTTGTCTCTTTTAAAGTAGTGTTTATAAAGCAGCGATGAGGTACTTAGTGCTCTTAATTCACACCCGGCCTGCTTTTTACGACTCTTGTTTAAGAGAGATTAACAAGTACCACAGACAGCCACAAAACACACTCACACACCTCCACGCTTAACTCGCTCTAATTGACAGACAAGCATGTAATGAGTCAAACGGTGCACTTTCTCTTGTGGAGATGAAATAACTCTGCAGTTTTTACATGATGATGGTTTTTGAAACAGAAGGTATAGTATTCAGAATGAAATATTTGAGCACTTCTGTGGTTGTCATATGTTAGAGGAGCATGCTCAGGTTGTGAATCATGAACTAGAGGTGTTTTGTGTGTGTTACTGTCCACAGCACAGACAGTGATGTAAGGATTTCCAAGTGGAAACATGCTCTAAATATCGATCTGCACTATGCTTGGTATGAGGAGAAAGTTAGTGGTGTGTCTGACCTGGGGTGTGTTATTGGGAGAGGAAGATTTTCTGCCATTCATGGTTCATTTCGTTTACTAGAAGTGAATAAGATATTAGTCTATTAAAGTGAGAGCTGGAACATGTTTGTGTTCATTTCACACTGGGCTCATGACACCATGTGGCACACTGAAACTTAATATATATTTAAAACCGTTTTGTCTCATAATAGCCAAGCAATTATGAATATGAATCTTTCAATTGTTGCTAGTGTTACAGGAGTTTCTTTTTAGCAGTTGAAATTCTGGTAAAAAGTAGCTTTTTTAGTAGCTTGAAATTCTGGTAAAAAAAAAAAAAATTGTGACCTTGTTGCAATAATTTTATTGATATGAGGATTGTGATATTCTGAATGTTATGCATACATATAAATACTGAATATATATATATATTTAAAAAAAAATCTAGTTAGTTTAAAAATGGTTTATTATTTATTTATTTATATAATGTGTATGACATGTAGTATCTGATATATATAAGATTTTCATCTCACATATGGCAAGGGTTTGCCTTACCTTCTATTTAAATATTAATTTTTGTTTTCATTCATATATTAATTTCTTTAAATCATTTAAATAAAAAGAAAAAGTTTGTCAGCTAAACTAGTTTTTTTTTTTAACTGTATTGCAGATTCTGACACAATTTAGTTTGGACTAGAAATGCTCTAAAGAACAAATTTTCCATTAACTCTAACATGGCAGGAACACAATCCCAAAGGAGCTGTAAACAGAGCTATAGGCCTCTCTATGAGAGAGAGAAAAAAAATATTTGCCACTTTACTACCGCTGGTGGACCCTTAGGAAACATATACACACGCACAAAGTCTCTTTCAAAACCCTTTAATGGTTTTTTTGTGGCTTTGGTTTTTCTGCTCTATTTGTTAAATGATTTTAGACCGTCAGTGCTTTGGGTTAGGTCTAAAGTTTTGGGTTTAAAGATACAGAGAGCAGGAATTCCTCAACTCTCTCTTTCTATGTTTAGATTCTGATGCTCAGAGAAATATCTCAGTTTACAGAAACAACAAACACCCTTCAGAAATGATGTGGACTCTTCCATCATTGGCCCGAAAGTACTTTAGTCCCTTAAATCAGAATATTAAATCAGTCACTTAAACATGCTTGGAACTAATTTCCCTTTTCTACACCATTTTTGCTCATTTATTTTTACTTGGCTGCTGTGGCAATCATTTTTAGTGGTTCATGCATGAAGCTGAACCTGTTGATATTTTGCTTTTTAATGCAATAACATTCATATATATTATATATATGTAACGCACACATTTTCCTAAACTGTATTTAAAATGTTTTGTTTTTTACAGATTACTGTTTTTAAAATGTTACATAATCTGCAGTCATGTTTTGAGCGATCCCTTTTATTTTGTGTTGACAAGAAGATTCCTGTTCTGCATGTACTAACAAAGCTCATCAAACATTTACATGTCAGCTTTCCAATGGAGAAGCTCATTTAAATACGGGAGGAAAGACAGTGCCATGTTGTACAGTATAAACATTTACTCTTGGCGTCATTGGTGTAATTCAGAAGATGTAAAAAAAAATGAGATGATTCTCACAGACACATGCAGCATTTTCATATTATCCCTATCAGATTATGCCAACAACTGTTTTATTGATTTACTGAAAACAGATATGAATTGAAGATAATTAATAGATTCACATAAATGTAATAATGTCATGTTGATCGTGCTTCTTCCACATGTTTTGTGAGCCGTTTTAGTGGAATAGTGTGTTAGGTAACAGTGTGCACTAATGCAAGAAAACCAGAACATTTAGTCTGATCAGATAAGCTTAAATTTGCTGGAAGAAAGTATTAAGAAATCTATTAATAACTAAATGAAGCACGATTTTGCAATATCCTACAAATATGATAACGAATGTGTGTGAGTGCAGGCAGGAGCTGTGTGTGAGTGTGTGTGTGTTCTCATCGCGTGTGTGTGAGATTGTTCATTCTGCACACTGGGGCCTCCTTTGAGAGAAAGTGTGAAATACACTCAAATACACACACCCTCTACTTTCTTTCTTTCTTCCATTCAGGGGTAGTTTGTGTACATATAAGATTGAATCTTTCAAAATGATTTATTTACCTCATGTCTGTATCCCATGGATATCTAAAATGTGTATGTTTATATATATATGTGTGTGTGTGAAGAGTCCAGATGCAAATGCCTTTAAGTGACATTAAGGCTCTCCTTCTTTTATTTTTATTTATACACTTGGATTTATTTTCTGTTTCTCTGTGTGGCGTTGGATGCAGTGGTCATGTGCCAGTGTTTGTCCATGTGTCTCTGTGGTTTGGGGCTGGAATGTCTGCTCAAACATCTCCTCTCGCTGCTGCTGCTGCTGTCACCCGGCTGTGAGGAGAGCTTGGCACGGCTCTGTCAAGTGCTTCCACCCAGGTGCTGTGTACCTGCAGGCCTGCTTTCGCACCCTCCTCTCACATTCTCACTGTGCGCTCCAAGCATTGGAGAGTCTGCAGACACGCAGAAACACACGCGTCTCAGTGTGGCCCGACTCTGGCCAGCACATTCCCCGAAGACTTACAGCGCTTACAAGCCACTTTTTACCACTTCTATGAGATCTTGCAGTTCTTTCTCCTGGGCAGCAATCACAAAAACAGTCAAACTGTGAAATATTATTACAATGTAAAATAACAGTTTTCGGTTTTCATATTATTTAAAATGTAATTAATTCCTATATATATTATAAGTGCTGTCAAACGATTAATCGCAATTAAATTATTAAGTTTGTACTGTTTATTTTTTATTATATACACATGCATACACAAACACATGCATGTGTGTGTGTATATATATATATATATATATATATATATATAAATATGTCATGTTTATATATTAACTTTATGTATAACAAATTATAAGAATATGAGTAAATTAGTGTACAAACATGTAAATCATTTTCAAATGATATACTGTGTGTTTATGTATTTACATATGCATAGTAAATATACACAGTACACGTACAGATATAAAATAAACACAAACTTTTATTTTGGATGCAATTAATTGCGATGTGTGTGTTGTGATTCAAATAATCCTCAAATTCTCTGAAGATCAGCTAATCTGTGCTGCTACCCACACTCTTTTTTTATGTCTCTTTTGCATCTGTTTTTACTTCTCCAAAGTAGTTTAGGAGACCTGTACTACAGAGTTGACACATCTAAGGTGTCTAGTCTGCTGCGATCTCAGAGAGCATCACATTTTTCCTCGTCGGCCCGAGCAGCTCCCAGGTTCCCTCAGTCTTTCTTGTGGTCTCTTCTTCCTATAATGGGATTAGTGGTGTGACCCCCGTGTTTCCGCCCCGGCTGTAGAGCTGAGCTCCACACTTTTATCACGGACTGTGACACTGAGCTTTGTGCACACCGGAAGCCTGTTCTCTAATCCACTTATTGGTGTGGAGAATGAGGGCAAAGAAAGAGGAGACCAAACAATATGGAATGGAAGAGGAGGGGCTCTGGAAAAGCCCCCCACGACTCCTTAACGAGAACGTGAGATTGATATTATGAGTCTTGAGACGCACACACATGTGTGTTTAAGCTGCCTTTTGTTTTTCGAGATTTGAGCATGTATATAGGTATCATATTTCAGTTTAACTACAGAGTGCGTTTCAGCGAATGAGCAAATCACTTTATGTCACTTTAAATTCGCCTTTTAAACAGTTATGAAGGTTTCCATAAGTGCTTGATTATTTAAAAAAAGTATTTAAGCATGGTTTGGTTAGAGTTCTAGATTACAGTTATTGTCAGTTCATATCTCTTTTATGGATTATATTACATTATGTCACACATTAGTGTGCTTAGTGTGTTAAATCTGAGCATCACACAAATTTGGTTCTAATTAATTAGCAATTTATTTATAAAATAATATAATTTATAAAATATTCTTAAATTATTTATTATTCATTTCTGATTGTTTGTGATAGTGCAATCACTTACTTAATTTGTAATATATTATTATATATTGTTATTTATGTAATATAATATTATTTTATGTATTTATTTATACTTTTTATGTAATAAAATTTTACCTGAAATATTTGTTAATTTTTATTTATTATTTAGCAATTGCTTTAGTTTTTGTTGTGATGATGCAGTCCCTTTCTAGCTAGTTGCATACTGTGTATTGTTGCAATCACCACATTTTACCATCTAAAAAGTACTATTGCTTTATGAAATCTCCTAAAAAGAGTTTAAAACAAACACTGAGTGGCACGTAAAAACTTCTTGTCCCATGCACCTGCTAAAAAAGTTTTTTTTATAGAATGATTTGTAGTCGTTGGCTAGTTTAATCAGGCAGAAGCTTGCATCTTTGTGTTTTTGCTGGGCTGGGTAGCAGATCGATCTCGTAGCAGGTGGATTCCAGCATCCACGGGCCTCTATTTACTCAGCCAACTGCGGCTGGATGTCTGTGAAACAGATGGAGTGAGATGAAGCTCATTATCCGGAGCTCAGGTGCTGCTCAGCCTCCCCCTGCATTGACCTCCAATGGGTCAGAACTAATGTGGGGCTGACAGGTGGTCTGCAGGAGACCGGCTCAAAACCACATTCCCTTACTCTTCTGAGCTTCCTCAACCGTCCCGTCCCACAACAGACGAGGCTTTCATCATTGCAGAACAATAAGAAATGCTTCAGTGCCGTGGCTTTAGGAATGATCATAGATTCAACCAAATCATTTATACACTGCTGCTCAAAAGATGTTTTTTTTTGGTTTATAAAAAATACTTTTATTAAAGCAAAGATAGATCGAAGAAAGATCACAAAATACAGTAGATATTCATAATTTTGCATATTTTCAAATAAATGCAGTTTTTTTTACTTTCGATTTATCAAATTACAAATGTATCACTGTTTCCATAAAAATATTGAGCAAGCATCTCAACTGTTTTCGACATTGATAATAATAAGAAATGTTTTTTGAGCAGCGAATTGGCTTATTAGAAAGATTTCTGAAGGATCATGTGACACTGAAGACTGCTGAAAATTCAGCTTCGATCACAGGAATAAAATACATTTTCAATAGAAATAAAATTATTTTAAATAGTAATAATAATAATTAGTTCTTATTCGATATATGTATTTATTTTTACTTGTCACTTTAATGTTTTTCCAAGATCAAATATTTAAATGTATATAAAAAAAATATATATAAACCTAACTTATATAGGAATTTATATTAAATTAAAGTAATGTTTATTGTAAAATCTGGGATCTGAAATCAGCAGGGTTACTTAAACTAAATATAAAACCATAAAATAAAAATTTTAAAATAAAATTATATATAAACATAACATTTTTTCAGTTGGATCCCAACAAAACCTCTCTTTTTCATTTAGTTAAAATTTGTTTAATAAAATAAGTACTAAAACTTAAAATAAAATAAAAAACTATATAGACATAATTTTTTTTTTATAAAAATGACAATGACTAAAAATAAAGATCTAAAAATAAAATGTAATTATATCTATTTAATCTTTCAAACCATTCCTATGCCTCTTATGGGCAAAGATTCTCTTGTTTAATCTTAATATTCTGCTGTCATAAATGTTTACTTAAAGAGTTCTGTCTCTAATCAGTGTGAACCATTTAAAAACAAGTCTTTTTATGCCCACTGAACCGTCTATAACTCAGCTCAATGAGGAGGCAAGCAGAGGCGTCGTGTTGTAAAAACCAAGTGCTGTGTTTTATTAGAAACCGCAAGCCCTGCTCTGTGTCCTGGCTAAAGACATCAGGCCGTTCAGGGCCGTGAATCCGGGTGTAAATCCAGGATCCTGGGCACAGCGGGCCGCAGGACCTTAAAACACTCTTCAGTTTGTGGAGAGGGGAGGGAGGAGGCGTAAGTTTTGGTACCGCAGCTGATCGCTGGCTGTTTTCACCGTCCCGGATGTAAAAACAACACTCGTGAGGAGTGTTCTGTGGATCGTGTTTCAAAGACCCACGCTGTGCTTTCCTCGCACAAGTGCTTCTCCTGCAGGAGCTTCACTCTGAACAGTGTTTGGGATGATTACCAGAGCTAATGACAGAACGTTAAACTGCTCCATCCACACTCAGCACACCTCTCCAATAGTACTCACTGATAAGTGAGAGTGAAAGTTTTATTATTCCAATTCTTTCCTAATTTTCTTTCTCTGTTTATGCTGTAAAATGAACCATAATTTATTTTATCTAGTAAAAAGTGAATTATAATTTCAGTTACACTAGAACCTTTTTAGCTAGATGGTTCCATAAAGAACTTTTAACTTCTGAAGAACCTTTCTGTTTCACAAAAGATTTTTTGTGTTGAAAGAAGGTTCTTCAGATTATAAAAGAGATCGTTCTTTAACCAAAAATGATTCTTCTATGAACCTTTATTTTTAAGAGTGTAAATTCTGTTCCTTTTAAAGAAAAGTGCATCATGGTTTCCACATAAATATGAAGCACACTGTAAAAAAATAAGTTCAATTTTAACTATAAAATTTGGTAAAAATGCTACGGAAAAAACTGTTACCGTACTATATACAGTAAAAAACTGTAAAAGATATAATCAGACATTTTATGTAATTTTACAGTAAAATGCAGTTTTTAGACGAGTGAGGTCATTCGAATTTGTACAAATTAGCACAAATTTTCCACCTCGCACGAAAGCGTATGAAATGGACGTTACATCTTCTGTTGTTTAATGAATGTTTATAACATTATTTAAGTGTTATGTGAGTTATGATGGGTTTTTTTTCTGTGCGTCTTCTATATATTAGTATATACTTCTGTTTGTGGCGAAGCTACTTGTGATGATCTTTGATTCTTCATGTGGCTTTCTCTTTTACAAACGGCATTATTATAATGCTTGTCAGTATGTTTAAACAGATTTTAAAAGCAGTTGTGTTTACATTCAAATTTTCTTGTTTGTAAATTACAGTTTCATACGGTAAAATGTACAGTTCTGATCACAGGAATAAATTACATCTTACAATATATTCAAAAAGAAGTCATGTATTTAGAATTTAAATAATATTCGAGAATTTTTACTCCATTATATGATGAAACCCACGCTGTCTTGTATAGCAGAAGAGACTGACCTTTAACGTTTGAATGGCAGATTGGACAGTGTGTATACAGCAAATATATACAGTACAGAGTGAACCAGTGTGATACAGATACAGGCTGCCAAGACCAAGTAATGTGAGACTGGTTTGAGATCAGTGGGTTTATCTGCTCTGTGATTCATCGTCCTGCTCCATGACTGCTGTTGCACAAGTTTTGGGGGTAAATCTTGTTGATTTAGGGTCTTTTGGCAAAGTCTTCTCCCTGTTCTCCATGACCTTACAGCACCTCGCAGTGAGTTTGTGTGTGTGAGAGGATCGCCTGGTACCGATGACCAGCTCAAAGCAGGGCATGTCTTCCTCCTCAGCAGACCAGAAATAGCCTGTAACTTCCCTCTGCTAAATTTGAAGGTTGTGCGTCAAAACTAATACATGCAGTCGAAAGTGAGTGGACTTTTTTGACAACAGCGCAGTCCTGAGTAAACCTCTAAAATCATCGCTAGAGAGTGGTTTAAGCACATACACTGGATAATAGAGCTTAACTAAATAGTTCATTGCGAAAATTACACATAACTTACATGTGAAAGGGGAAAAAAGGAGTTTATTTGACTTTAAGGATCAGCTGAATGCAGTACATTTGATCTGTTTCCATATGTGTGTTTATTACAAAAACATTATATGTTGTCTGGTGATTTGAATTGATGTGTAAAACAGAATGCAGAACTGCATTTTAAATTTGAATGCGAGCGAGCAAAAAAAAAAATCTGAGTTTGTTAAGATTTGTCAAAGTTATTAGTTTGACAAATATTTCTTCAAAATTTGTGAAAAAAAAATCATTAAATTGATTATTATTTATATTGTTTATATACTATTAAAATATCTATACATATTTTGAATTAGCTTTTATTTTTAATATTCTCATTTAGATTTTTTTTTTATATTTCTGTTTATTTTTGATTAGTTTTCTATTTTGCTTCATTTTTTTAAATTCCAGTTTCTGTTTTTTTGTGCTCGTACTCTTAGTACGTAAACCTGAGTAAAAGTTTTTCATATTGTTTTTAATTTAATAACTTTATTTCAGTTGAAACTTATTTTAATAATTCTAGTTTTAGTTAAAGATGACAACACTGGACCAATTCAGTTTAACAAATTCAAACTCATTAAACAGTACTTAAGTTGGTTGCCAAGACATCATTTTTAATGTTTTTTTTTTTTTGACGTGATTATTGTTATTTAATATTTTTATTTAATTTAATTTTAGATTTTTAAGTTTTAGCTCTAGTAAAAAGCAGCAAATCAATTAAAATTCACACTCATTAAATAAAAAAAGCCACATTTTCAAATTCTAAAATTGTATTAATTTGAAAAACCCTGTCACCTCAACACACTCAGAGCCCAAGTTCCAAGAAACTCCTTATTAGGAAAAGTGATAATAGAAGTAAAGACACTCTTAACTTAAGGGCTTTCCAGCTCATAATAAGGCCATGGCACTTCTCTCCTCAAAGAAAGCTGCTGGAGTCCTCTCGAGCCGTGCTGCTCGTCACCTCGTCCCGCTGGCAGAGGTCACCGGGCTCTACGCCGGCCGTGGGCCCTGCTTGGGTTTGTCTCTGCTCGGTAGTGGGTCCAGGCTGGAGGTCTGCGAGAAGAAAGCGCTGCAGACTCCCTCCCTAGGCCGTGGCTCGTAACCCGAGCCCGGCTCTAGCCTTCTGCTCCCAGCAGGGCTTCAGCGAGCCGCTTTGACGGAGGTGGATGGAGGCGCTTTAGGGGAGATGTGCGGAGACCTGCCACTGTGCGTGGCGCCGGTGTGATGCTCGGGGCTGATCTCGGCTCTGAGCGGCACATGGTTTGGGTCAGTTCCTTCCCACTATCTGAAGCAGCAGCATCCACATCAAAGCATCTTGAGCTGGGTCATCACATGCAGCTTACGGTATGAAGACAGCCTTGTCGTGCCGTGATCTCTTAGCTGCTTTAGAGCAGGACACTACAAGCAAAAACATGCTTTTTCACTGACTGGTCATTTTTGAGATTTTTTTTGAGTTTTGTTGTTACAGACTAGTGGAAAGAAAACATCCAAGACAGATATTTAAAGCTTTATTTTATTATATTTCATCTATTTGAATCTTTAGATTTTAATTACAGTGCATAGTTGTAAATGTCGTTTTCTCTGAAAAGTTTTGTAAAACATTGTAAAAACAATTACATTAATACATAAATAATTTAATCAGTTTTTGCTGATTTACACAGGTCTTTTACAGTTTTATTCGTAAAAACATTGTTAAAATAAATTATTTAATGAGGTATAATAATAAACTATTTTCACATTTTTGTTTGCAAAATCCTTATTAAATTAAGTGAAATCACTAAAACATGGTTAAAAAGTGTGGCTTTGACTTTTTGACATTGATTTTTGTAAAAAAAAAACTTTATTCCTTTAGTTTTTTGCTTTTTGACAAGAAAAAATTCAACTAAAAATTGTAATCCTTTTATTTTTCTGATATTTACGTATTCATATTTTGTCATTCCTAAATCAAATGTGTATTTCATGAAATTTCTCAGGGCCGTGTGTTTATGTTTATTCAATTACCCCCCCTCCAGACGTCTTTTCTGTAAGCCATGCTGAAATACACTTAAAAGTCCTCATTATTACAAACCAGCTAAGACCAGCAAACCATGCAGGCTGGTTTTCTTAAGCATATTTTCAGGCTCCAGTAACAGTATCTACACATCAGCGATCATCCCGTTGATTCTCTGTACAACATCCATCCATTTTTCCGACTGAATAAACAGCACAGCTTTGACAGTGCGGTTGAACTTTGCTCCCCGAGACGGATAATTCAATTTCCTTTTGTTATTGTTTTTATGCTGATACAGTATCCAGTTGCTTCCTTGTCTTGTGTCTCCCAAAAATATTTTCCTGTGACCTCCTCGCTGTAGTTTATAGCCTCTGCCTCTCGTGGTGTCTGTCCCAGAATTATGCTGTTGTTCTTGCGTGCTTTCTTGTCATTATAAATCGATAATAATCCACTCACCTCAGTATTACTAGTATTACTCACTTAGTGCACTATTTTTGGGAGGTTAGTTTTTAGTTTTAATTAATTATTTATACTCATTCCAGATTTAGCTTGATTCAGAACCACTCAGGTGTCACATTTAACCTTTGACCTATCTGGAATCCTAAGGAATATTAAAGAAAAGAATATAATAAAGGATAAAGCAGGTGATTGTTATTGGTTTGCTTGTTTGTTTTATTTGTGACATTATTTTTTATGACAATTCAAATATTTAGTTTAGTCTTCAATGCCTTCAGTTGTTTTGTTTTGTACTATTCTATTTTAAAAGTTTTTTTTAATTTAATTAATTTGTTTATTTATTTTAGTTTATTCATTTAAGTTTCAGTTTATTCATTTATTTCAGTTTATTTGTTTATTAATTACAGTAATACCAGTTTTTAGCGCATTACAGTTAGAATAATGACTTAATAAATAACAATTAAAGGCATGGCAGTCAGCATAAATTATCGGACATATATCACATACAATTCAAATGGATTTTATACAATTTAAGTTTTCTATTACTTATTACCTAAAACTTATTTTTATTATACTTTTGTATACATTAGTCTTACATTACCTTAAGGAGAGTTAGAGAGGTGTTTAGGTAGAGAACTATTTAATTGTCATGAAAATAATGTCACATTGCTTTCTTTCTTTCTTTCTTTTCTCTCTGTTTTCATGTGAAATAAGTCCTGGACATGCTCTTGTATCGTCAGAGAGTGTGTGTGTGTGTGTGTGTGTGTGTGTGAGAGAACAGTGGCTGTGCCGCAGTGAGTAGGGTTATAGAGTTGGAGTGTGACCGCATGATATTTTCTTGCCATGCCACATACCAGCCACAGTGTGTGAGACAGTGAGTGTGTGTGTGTGTGTGTGTCTGTTGACTCACAATTTTAGTCATGCTCACTCTCACTAAAGTCAAGTCAAAAGCACTGAGAACATATTCCCTTGAAACTGGGTTGCAGGAATGTCTTAAAAAATGTGTGTTTGCAGGCATCTATAGAGTTTCTCATGTTTTGCGTTGTTCTATGCAGAAATATGGCTAGTAATGCTAATCATATTTAAGCACTTTGCATTGGAAAAAAAGTATTTTCAGTACAGCAGTGCCTTATTATTTATTTAATTATTTTATTTTTTTGTGCTAATAATATGCACATTTCAATCAAGATACAGAATACAGATACAGAAAGTTATCCTTTTCAGTTAAGGTTACATATTTTTTTCTTAATGTTGCTTCAAATTACTGCTATGTTACTGTGCGTTACATTAATAAAAAATACTTACAAAAGTATAAGAAAAAACATTAGAATGATTGACACATTCATGTGATTGTAACAGTGTACGTCATGATGTATAAATATTTGACTATTTAATTATTATTATTTTCATTTTATATATATATATATATATATATATATATGGTTGATTAAATAGCATTATTATTTATCTTCTGAAGTTCATAAAGGCTATCGATTGTATAAAACCAAACATATCCAGATCCAGTTTGGGACTGATCATGAAACACAAGCGCTGGTAAACACTCTCAGACTCTCCCTCCCGAGGAGACTTCCGTCTCGACGTCTGGAGCGGGCCGAACAGCACTTAAAGTGTCCGGCAGAAACAGCCGTTTATGTGCTAGATTCATAACGGCTCGAGGATCAAAGTCTCATCAGAGCGAGTGTGTGAAAGACACACAAACAGCAGCCCGGCTGACATTACTGCACAGATTTATGAGCTATTTCTGGGTGGGAGAGCATGTCACCCAGAAAAATAATGTTTGTGGGATTAATTCTTTTTATCACCAAAGCACCAAATGAGATCCAGACTCGCAACTGGGACAGAGAACTGTCAAGTGAAAAGACTTCACTAAAACTAAGACTAAACACTTTTTTGGAAATACCTGCAGTAAACTGATAATTGTTCACGTATATTCATACATATTTGACTATCAGTGTGCCATTATTGTACCATTATTGTAATTTATTTGATCTGAAAAGTAAACATAAGATGGAAGCACATCTTTACAGACAGTCTGATGGTTTGAGTGTGTGTGTGTGTGTGTGTGTGTGTGTGTTGTAGTGTAAGATGAACGCTTCGCTCCAGAGCACTGAAATTTGACAAGGAAAATTTGTCACCTAGGGCTCATGGGAGACAAGACGCTTTATTTCCAAAAGCTAATATTGTGGAAACGCTTTGTGTGTGTGTGTGTGTGTGTGTGTACTCTATGACACTGCAGTGGGGGTAATATCAGCTGGTGGGTTTGCAGTCAGTGCCCGGGGGACTTAGATCTCTCTGAGTTACATCTTCAGGGAGGGTTGAACACACACACACACACACACACATACATGCATTTGTTTCTGTGAATTGAGGGGACTTTCCAAAGACTTCTATTACTTTTATACAGACTAAATGATAGAATCTATCTATCTATCTATCTATCTATCTATCTATCTATCTATCTATCTATCTTCTCTTCTTCTTTCTCTTCCTCTTTCTCTTCCTCTTTCTCTTCCTCTTTCTCTTCCTCTTATTTGATCTGAGCTGTGGGCTCCTGTAGGGACCCGAGCAGCCATTTAGCAATGTTCAGATGTCTGCGGCCCTCAGGGAAGCTTTTCCTCCCAGACTCTTTCTTTATTAACTCTCTGCCTCATTGTGTGTGTGAGACAGTGATCTGGGGGAAAGACATCGTGTAACAGTAATTACTCCATTGATATTCCTCCTGCAATAACCCAGCGATGGCTCATTTGCATAAACCCTGCTCACAAGCGGAGAGACGAATGCTTGTAATTTCACTCAGACGTCTCTGTCTCAGTCCCTCGTCATGTCTCCTGCAACGGCGTGACAAAACTACAGACACTGACCTGACTGACGCCTGTGCATCCCACTCAGCAGGTTACAGTAAAAAAAAAACAATAACTCTGACGCTCACAAAGCAATGCATTCTGGGAGATGCTCATGTGAAAAGCGTGTCGTATCTCTCACACCTGAGCAGCTCAGAAGAAAGCAGGTTTTTTTGCTCCATCAAAGCGCTGCGAGCACAAAGGGGCCGTTCTGGCCGCCGTACGCACGATTGAACCTGTCCTCACCTGACGCTCACATAGCTTGGAGGATTAGATGCATTCGGCGGCGTGCGCTGGAGGAGAGGTTAGTCTCCCGGGATCATTACAGCTGTGACACAGGCATTTCTAATCTGGACCCAGCGTGAGGCAGAGGCCCCTGAAGCAGCGCAGTGATCAACACACAGACAGAATAATGACAGCTCTGAGAACACTGCAACATCACTAAATTATAGAAGAAGAAAAAGTGTGCCAATTGTACTTACAGTTTTGATGTAGGTATGAGGAAAATGTAAAAAATACACATGTATATTTACATTCATATAACTTATATTATATATAAATATATATACAACATAAACATAACAGATTTTTTTTTAATATACATGCATGTGTATTTGTAAGTGCATAGCATAATAAATGTAAAGTAAACACACATATATTACTTACATAAAAATGTGTGTGTATATATATATATATATATATATATAGTGTGTAAGCTGTGCCTCCAGTGCTAAAGTATATCTTCCACAGTACTGGGATGTTGAAGGTTTGTTATGTGGTTGCCAGGAGGTTTGTGAAACACCTGTGTGAACTTGACGCCTTTATGCATTCACTAAGAATCACCTTAACACAGTTAATTAAAAGACATTGAGCAATAATGATGAAGTGGGTCGGTCGAGAGGATTCTGCACTTGTTTAGTGTTTAATGCATTGAGATTCAGACAGTCCTCTTCTTTGGGGTCTCTGTATGGAGTGTTTTTTTGTAGGTCATTGCTCCTCGGCATTATTTGATTAGGTAAGTGTGCATGAAACTCTTATCAGATTTGGTGGTTAGCGCTGTTCAGCTTTATGATATCTTTCGACAGAGACAATTTACTTCTTCCATGCCAATAATGCCATTACAGTCAGAAGCGTCAGATAGAGCCGTGTGATTTCAGCAGGCCCTGGGTAAGAGATCCATCCTCTCTCGACAGCGCTGCACTTAAAGCTTTCAGTCCTACATGGAAATGTTTTCCTGAGAGCAGAACTGCTCCGAGCTGTTCTGGAGCCACAGGCGGCTGGGGATTTGCTTGTGTTGGACTTGCATGAGTTTCCATTTCTTGATGTTATTGTCATACTGTACATGCTGTAGAGTCTGTAAAATGTCGTTGTGTCTATATGAGGGTTTTTCAGCTTATAGACAGACAAACAGATGCTAGATGGATGTTTATGAGTTATATTAGACAGATATTCACAAGAGGACTACAAATAAATATAAGTAAGAAGTATAAGCCCTGTTATTCTACCTGTGCTCTTCTTACAGTCCTCTTATGAATGTCTTTCTATTTTTTCTTTTTTTTTTTCACCGGTAGTACTTGCATGAATTTGAGTGGTTGTGACAACTGGAGTGAGTCGAGTGAAAAACAGAGTCTTCTCATACCCGTCCACAAATCCTGAACAGATGTGTGTGTGTGTGTGTGTGCCAGGTGAAATACACTCGCTCTCTCATTACACCTCAAAATGGGTCTTCCAGACAAAGACTTTGACCATTTCTGAGGAAACGTGTGTTTAAGTGCGAGTCTTCCATCCAGTCTGAATCAGATCTGCTACTCATCCTGAGTCTTCAAACCTGTCAGAGACATTGCTTCAGGATCCAGGGCAGTGATATAAAGCACGCTGGCAGCTGAATTATAGAAGCGGGAACCTCAGCGCAGTGTGTTCAGAATCACACGCTTCTGCCAGAACAGTGTATATATGGAGAAAATAAGAGGGGAGTGAGGGAGGCATAGACAGTCATCTTTTATTAGGTCTGTGGGTGTTAAGAGCGCAGTGAATAACGCAGTGTGGTTTATGGCCCCGGCCCCGCTGTATGAGAGCCCATATTGTGCACGGGGGCGGCCGGACTGAGATTCCTTTTGGCCCCTGTCGCGTGTTTTCTTTCCCGGCTTTTCATCGCACGGATTATGACCCCACCACAATTATACTCACTTCCAATCTCTGTTCAGAAGGATGGAAACAGTGCTGTGAGTGTGCTCTGCTCTCGGCCTCACACAAGTGAGAGAGACTGCTTTGAAGCAATTTTCACTCAGAAATTGGGAGTAAATTTCACAAATGATTAAAAAGAAAGAAAGAAAAAAAGTACAAAAGCTGTCACTGGGGTGGTACCTTTTACAAACATGTACCAATATGAACATTTTAGCTGCTGATATGTACCTTTATAAGGTGCCTTTTTCATGTAAAACTTAGTGCCTTTGAAAAATTATTTTTACAATGTGTTTGACTAAACTTGATCTTTTTTTTACTTACTATTTTACTGATCAGTCGTTTTTTGTATACATATGCTGTGATTTGATTTATGATTGTTGGTGTATTACCATTTGTAAAGGATTATGAATTACTGTTTGCATGTCGCAATATTCTCATAAGCATAAACAATGCACAATATTGTGTAAAACAGTCCATTGGATTAAACTGCATTTGTCTACAAGTTTTTATTTAATTTTATTTTTATGTTTATGTTTTATTAAAATTATATACATTTTTTATTTATTATTTATTTTATTGTCATGTTTTGTTTAGTTTTTTTCAGCATTAAGTATCTCTAATAATATAGGCGTATTATTTTCCAGCGTGGCACATCCTGAGGGCGAGGGCCGGTCCAGGGCCACAGGTTCACAGAGGTCTAATAAAACCTATAACCTGCCGGTCATCTCTGATTATCTGCAGCAGATCACTGTCAATAACTAGATAACTAAGACATACGGAGCGATAGAGTTATTCTCATGGTTTCGTTCCCCGTGGGAAATAATGTTTATTACTTCTGCCTGTCCTCCATCTGATCGTTCTGAATGTGAACATGTTCACAAAGAATATTACTTCCATAGAAAATTACAGTTATAATAATTAAGTTAAAGCTCTTGCTTAAAGGGAAGTTCTGGGTTTTATCTTTATTGACAGACACTGTTCTTAGAGCTGATCTTGTATTGATCCTGGTAGTTTTCCTGAAGTTTCTGCATTGATCGGCCATAATTCACAAAAGAATCAAGCTTTTTCCATTGGCATGTTATCTGGGAGTTGTTTCTTGTCTGGTTATTTATATCTGTCTGAGCTTGCTGCATGATTGGTCAATATGTGAGAGATCTGATGACTCATGACTAACACCTAGCAGTCGACATTATAAAATATGCTGATGGCTTTGATGTTGTTTACAGTGTGCTGTCAGCTTCAGATCACATACAGACAAGCCCTCACAGAATGACACAGATCTTTATTTGATTATCAGTTATTGGTATGATTGCTGGCTTACTCCCTTGAATTAAATGTGTCTGCTTATATTCTCATTCTTACCTCACTTTGGATAAAAGTGCTAGATAAATCTACACGCAATGTACATTTTATGATATACAGATGATTGCATAGGTTTACACCGCCTTGCAGAATCTGCAAAGTCGTCTATCGTTTATTAAGAACAGTAAGTTTTCTAGTATTACCTAATTAAGCTATTTCACATAAAAGGGGCTTGTATATTACACATGAAAAAATGATCAATTAAGTTGCACAAATGGCATGCTCATGTTTCTGAAGTAGTTTCCAAATGGCAATACTAATGAAAAAATGAAGATTTAAATATTAATATCAATTTTATAAAATGTATATTAATATATGAATATTTAAAATGTTGAATTTAAAGAATTATAAAGATTATATTTATTACTGTTTAATTTGTATTATTTCTATTTCGATATTTTTAATACAAAAAGCACAATTTATAATATTTTACTTTTAATCCCATTAGTTCAAATTAAAGTTAGTTAATAGAAATATGTTCACTGAAATATGACAGGTTTATTGTTAGTTCATATTAGCTTAGGTCCATTAAATAATATAAACAGTTGCACTTTTTAAATGTAATACTGCATTAGTACAGTAAATGTCGCATTAGTTTAGCATAACATTAAGTGAAATAAATGCTTCAGAATTTCAAATGAACAAACTAATGCTAACAAATGGAACCAGTGCATTAAGTTTCTCACATTATATATATATATATATATAACATTATATATAACATTATTGCCTTGGCAACTAGCTGAAATAAAATCAGTTTAGGTGTTTTAATATTGAACTTTATTTCACACATCACACACACAGCGAGCACGTGGCTGGGCTCTGTGCTGATTGAATCAGACACCCGTCTGTCATCAGGCTCTGAGCCGGCAGCTGTGAGACACGCTCCTCTGAGACGCTCTTTTGTCCCGCCCCACACACACACGGCACAGAGAAGAAAGACACAGACAAACTCCTGCGTGTGTGAGTGTGTGTGTCAGCTTTAGATGGGATGCTCAAAAGTAATTAAAAGCAAATGTGTGTGATGATTTATTTCATCACACAATTTTTCACTATTTTATGGCTCAGCTCTCTCTCTCTCTCTAATGTTAGATATACTTTATATTGTATCCACTTTCATACAGTATATTTACAAAAAGTGTATGTATATATATATATATATATATATATATTTATTTATTTTTTTTTTACTACAAATGTAACTATATGATCATCCAGCTCTTTACATAAAATGATCCAACTTTCTGCTTACTATTTTATAGGCCATTATTAAACTAAATGTCGGGTTAATAAACTAAAGCTAAAACCTGCATTATTTTAAATACAATAAAAACAAACTTTTTCGTTTTTTTGTTAACTTTTTAAGCGGTCATTGAGTTGATGTGCTAAAATGATTCAAACTAAGACTGTAATAAATTAAAACTATATAGATATAAAAAAAAAATATACAGCCATTTGGATCGGCTCTTGTTATAAAATCAGAAGAAAAAATCTCAATGCTACTTTATATTTTAAATAATTGATTATTTATATAATATTTCTTATTGTAAATATCTTAAAATGTTATGTATATTTTAATTTATTCATTTCATTTATATGTTGTATATAATATTTTACTTCTTACTTCGTATTTTAAACTATTACAATTTTACCTTATATTTTATCAAATTGTATTAATATTAATCATAATATGATGTGATATAATATATAATATGAATATAATGTATATGTAAATGACAAAAAAACGCAATATAATTTTACTAAACTACCATATCTCAAGCTGATCAATTATACAAAAAAATCTATGGAAAATCTGGTTGCAAAATGTGAAATATATATTTGGCCGGTTCTGATCAGATCAAGATATGAAAATATTCTAAGCATTTGCCTAATGATTTTTTGTAAAGCTTCTTTGAATCTATGTGCAGTGTTAAAAAAAATGAAGAAGTGCTATGCAAGTAAATTGTAAAAGGTGCGTAGTCAGATCTGGTCCGTGTGTGTGTGTGTGTGTGTGAGATGTTGAAGAGCGTGGTGATAAGGGCCACCCGTGGGAGTCATTCAATCATGAGTTTCTGTGGGTGGGGAGCAGGTGAAGGAGCGCCGGAGGGACGAGGTGGGTGTCAAACACCTGCACCCAGCTCAGCCCGAGCCTGAGGCCTGATGCCTGATAGACTCCACCAGAAGAACGCCTTTAAATACGGCTGCTGCCTGTGTTTGTGAAGCAGACGCAGTTATGTCTGTGTTATGTTTGCTCTAAATAACAACTCCATCTCTTCTTCAGTTCCTCACGCCTGGAAGAGTAAAAAAATTAAAAGATCAGTGTGAGTTCATGTCTCACAGCGCTACTTTATGTTTGAATTAATTACATCTATTTAAATAATATTTTATTTATTTATTTTTTAAACTCTCAAAATATTACTTTATATTTGATGTTATATATTTGATTCATTTAAACTTTATCTCAAGATGTTTTTTAATTTTTTCAGATTTTTTTTGTGCATATCCACCATCTGGATTTGATTTCCTAGTTTAAAACTCAAATTAACATCTATTTTACAAATATTATAAGTTTAATTTATATTTATTTATTTATTATTTTAAATAGTCTTAGAATAATATTTTATATTTTAATTATTAAAATAAATGTTTTGCTTTAAAATGGAAACAAGCATCAATGAAAATTAAAACAAAGCTAAAGTCGATGTGTTCCTCTTTCTTTCTTTTTTACATTTTTTCAATATTTAACATTTTTAATTTGACATTTTCTTGAAAAACTTTGGCTTTTGTCTTTGGCAGGGTTTTTCTGAAGCAGTTGTGTTATGGGTGTTTTTTTAGATGATTCAGTTTTAAGAAGTCTTAAGAAATAAGTTGATAAAATAAGCGCTCCAGTCACGGCACTCTTTAAAGTCTGCCTGTTGTTGTGACGTGAACAATGTCGGTTGGGTTGGACACACACACACACACACACACTATGCTGTGTGAGAAAAGAGATCAAACTGTGGAATTCAGCTCAACCTGTTTGCTGATGAACCGCACAAGATCCACACAAACGTGAAGGAAGTGAGAAATCCCTATCAGCAGATACAATGAGACCTTTGCATGTTTCGGCACGCAGCACATATTTCAGAAACAGTTTTGTTCTTCCTCTCCTGCTGTTGTTCAGGGTTTGTTCTTTACAGTGCTTGTGTGGGAGAGAGAGAGTGTTTTATTCGTTTGTCTACCATACGTCATTCCGGCCCACGAGTCTGACCCTCGTCTAATGTTTCAGTCTCCATGTGTTGTTTGCTTTAGTTAAAGACTGTTGTTATAGAAACCATATTCAGATTTTTTTCTGTTTGTGAGCTTTTTTCCTCTTTTCTGGTTGGAAAAAAGTGTGTTTGTGTGTGTATATATATATATATATATATATATTAGGGCCGGGACTCGATTAAAAAACTAAATAAAAAAAATTAGAGGCTTTGTAATTAATTAATCGAAATTAATCGCATATAAATATTTGACCTGAGAACATTTTTAGTATACCATTGAATAATGACTGAATACATAAGCTTAAGCAAGAAAATATTGTTTATTTTTGTTCAACCAAGTCCAACAGACCAGTGCAATATTACCATTAAGTGTAGCAATAGGATATTTAGAAATATAGTAGCCTACATTCCAGAAATTCAGGAACCCTATAGGTGGGTACCTTCTATAAACTGTTTTTTTTAAGTAAAACACAATACTAGTACGAACATTAGCAACATTAGTCGGTGCTCCAGTATAATCGGTCCGCCGAAACTCATCCAGTGAGAAACGAGAAATTTAACGCGTTATTTTTGTGGACTAGGTTAATCTAAATTAACGTGTTAAAGTCCCAGCCCTAATATATATATACACATATATATATACATACATATATATTCCCCAAAATGATACAATTAAATAAAACATTTTTATTTAGTTTTATTATTTATAGATTATATATAAAAAATAAGACATAATATAAAAAGAGTAATACATTATATATATATATATATATATATATATATATAAATCATTTTATTTTATTTTATTTTATTATTTCTAGATAAATATCTGACGCTGTTATGCAGTTGCTAGGGTGTTCTGGGTGGTTGCTAGGTGCTCTATAACTGCAAAGGTTTGTGTGTCTTTCAGTGGTTCTTTTAGTTCTGTTGGACTGTAGATGATCTTTTCTCATGGTTTCTATGGTAATCTTCACTTTTACTGTCTGCTCTCCAGATCTGTTTGTTCAGTAAGTTGAATCACCTCATTCTTAAGGCGGCTGGTTTTTGGTATAGCACCTGCTTACCCTTTACTGCAGGTCACAGCATTCCCTTATGTTTGCTCATTTATATATATACATTTGCTATTTATTTATTTATTTTATTACTATTTCTTTACTTACTACTCCATTATGAAAATTTACCTTGGCTTTACTATTTATTTATATTTAATTTATTATTATTTTCTTTTTCTTTTTTTTTGTGGACTACAATTTCTTTTTTAATCACTGTTGAAGGAACGCTTTTGTTTGTTTGTTTCCTTTAAAAATAGCTTTTTTTCTGTGTCTAATGCTGGTCATGGCACATACAGTAGTATAGATGCACGTTTGTATTGTACATTTTACATAAAAAATATAATATGACTCTAGAAAAGCTTGAACTGACAATAAAAGGACTCGTAATTGTTCTGTCTGGTTGAAGCCTATACTGTAATAGTCACCACAAACCACAGAAGTGCTCGGAGCTGGACTTTAAGTCTGCAGGCTTCAGCCTTCATCAGATTCCAGCATCCCATGATGTGCCAGCATTGCCATGGAAACATGTCACTGTGACGACGGCCTGCGCTCCGCTCGGCTCTTTTGTTGTGGAGGGTCTGAGTGTCAGCGCACATCCAATATTTACTCTAACTCAGACCGAGTGGGCTCTTGGCTGCTCCAGCCTGAGGACCAAACCAAACGAAGACCTTTCAGTGTTCGAAAATTATAATGCATCGGTGGGATATACACGTCTGCTCATGTGTTCCTTAAAGTCGAAGAAATTGAGCATGATGATGTTATGTAGTTTAAAATCTTTTGAATAACTAAGAAGTAATATTTATAATCAATAAAGGTGTAAAAAAGTTGACCTGAGCTTAACATTTTTTTAATTTAAAAAAAGACAGCAAACGATACAGTACAATGACAATAGTTTTGTTTTTATCATTTTTATCATTTTACATTACAACAAAATTAAATGTATATGTGTGTAAAGTATAAATAAATTTGTGTATTGTAATTAATATTAATAATAATTCATTAACTCTATAGGACTTTACCCAGTTATATACAAGTATATATATATATATATTTTTTTTTTCATATATTTTGGATGTAATTAATTGTGATTAAACATTTGACAGACAAAATTGCTATTGATATATATAATAAATAAATAAATAATATTAATAAGTTTTGATCATTTTGATAATTATATATAGCCATATTTTCTCCTTCCTTTTAAAAATAAAATAAAATAGCATAAAATAAAATAATATAAAATACATAAAACTACTTTCTTTGTATTCTAAGAACAAACCTATAATGATGTTCACTTAAGCCTATTATATGAATTTCATTGCAGTCAAGTTAGAGATTTAGGTTTATGATATTTAATTTATGATATGATGATTAGATCATTTATGATTTATGATGCAAATTTTTGTTGACTGTAGGTGTGTATATATATATATATATATATATATATATTATTTTAAAGAGAGAATAAAAAGAATAAGGAGTTTTAAGGCATCAATAAATTAATTAGGCAGATATTTCGCATGTTGAATGTCGAGCAAACATTCCAGACCCCAGGTCTAATAATCGAAGGATTACCAGTGCTAATTAAAACTCAAACAAACATCCCTTTGCACAGCCAAAGGTCTGTAAAATGGTGGGAAAACACACACGGGCTGATCTCAGATGTGAGTAAAGCTGCTCTAAAGAGGGCTCGCTGGGGGTCGAGGTGAGGTGGCCCTAATCTCTCAGCCGGGTCACCCTCAGATTAAGAGCCCTTGTTAAACAGTCTCCAGCGCAGTCCTCCTTTCACATGCTCGAGGACCTCCTCTTCAGAACGCCCTATATTACTGTTTGTTTAGTCTCTGTGGGCCGAGCACGAGGGTCAGAGGTAATTTAAAACCGGACTGTGAGCTGATCCAGCCTCGGGTGTAAAGGCTCACCCTTATTTTGTGTTTCAGTGCCCTAACCTCAGGTTTGCTAAACCAGAATCTGTTCCAACAGCTAGTGAGCGGCCGACCTAGAAAGCACTTTAAAGCATTAGAAGTGCCAAGACAGTTTCCGATGGGAGGCAGAACTATCCTTCTAAGATATCTTCTTCTTTTCTTTTTCTCCAAATTCAAAGGCATAAGCACTTCTATGCTTTATGGAGAAGGCAAGAGCCAGTATTGATTATAAGATATTTGTAATTTAAATTTGTATTTGTTTTTACAATAATCATAATAAATAATTAATATAAGCGAGAGTTTAATTCTAATAAATTATCACACATATTAAAATGCATATTAACACTAATATGTATAATAACTTATGTCAAATTTTGTTTTATTTTATACATCTATTGAAGGGGCCAGATCAAATTTTATAAAATGTATGCATATATTTGTATATAATGTGCACATGTCTATATATAAATATGTGTATTTATGTATATATATATATATATATATATATATATATGTATAAAATAAAAGATTTAAATATATATTTTATACTATTTCTATATTATGTTATATTTCTTTTATATACATTGTATTTGAGATATTTTAGATATACTATATTTAAAATGATCATTACAAAGTATAATATATATTATATAATCCATATCAATTTACAATAAAATGATAAATAATGTGTTACAGATATAAATACAGCATACATACATTTGTGTGTATGTGTGTTTATATTTATCTTATCTGTAATTTAAATTTACATCTATATCTCTCTCCATATTATCTCTATGTTTTTCACATGTAATAGATGAGGGACATATGTAATACTTTTATATATTTATTTTACTGTATATGCGCATTTCAAGTCATTTTGATAGCTTAACAGTACTCAAACCCTGCTGGAGCACATTGCTTTTGTATACTTCACAAAGTATGTATGTAGTTCGGTTTGGGTTGTTATGCTCCCTATGTAGGTGATAAACAGCTAGGCAGCTCACTAGTTCTTGGAACGGAGCCTAAAAGCAAGAGCACTTCACTTCAAGTAGCTTCCACTTAATTAACTCTCCATCATGATCTGTTCACTTTGATTCTCTCCAGAAGTAGTTCATATGGTGTATACTGGACAACAATGACCAGCACATCTGCTCCGCTGGCCTTTTGACATCTGCGTTAAGCCAGAGATTAAGCTACGCTATAGATCTGGAGGAAAACCTGGCTCACCGCTCGTGTGTTTCCACCAGGCTTTATTGGTTTGCACAGATGCCCCTGGTGTAAAATAAACCCAGTGTTCTTTGTCATAGCCAATGGGACCCTTCGGGAGGTGGGGGTAGCGGCAATCTCTTCCTGTCAGTCATGAGCTGGCCTGTTTCTGATTGGTCTGTGTTCAAGCCAAGCAGCTGCAAGCCCTAGACGGCAATTAGCAGCCGCGTTACTGCAGCTCTGGGTGTACTGTCAGATCACTCACTTCTGTCCCGCTGAGCTGCTAACCAGCGACGTCTGCTTCACATCAGCCAAACCAACATGGAAACAGGCCAGATGAGATGAGAGACACTCATTAAACTGCTCCAGAGTCAGGGGGGGGGGTTAGGTCAGCGCTTAGGTTACTAGGTTAGTAAGGGAAGAGAAGTATGGCACTATATGTCATTTTTACAATGAAGGCATTAATAATGATTTTATTTGTTTATTTATTTTGAGTAGCGTTTGCTTTCTGTAGGGTGTTGCCATGCAGTTGCTAAGGTTTTCAGAGTAGTTTGTAGCCCTTTGCTATGGTATTTTTATTTCATTCATTTTTTTTGCGATAGCTTACCTGCTTACAGTATAGCATTTTTGAGCATTAAATTTATATTATTTTCATGAAAATTGCATTTATTTTATTTTATTTTATTTTATATATTCACAATTTATTATTCATTTTTCAATTCATTTTCATTTTATTATTCCTTTTATTTGGATGCAAATTTAGCACATTTTCCTCATGCAAAAGGATCTTTCTCATTATTTCAGTGTTATTGATTTAAGTTCAGTAAGTAACACTTATACTTACAACTGCAAATAGTTTCAAAATGTATTTGTATTTTGCACTAGTATTTGTTTTTTTTTTCTTCTACTGCATGGCTACACAGCGTTTTTGGGCAGAAATATACCCAACATGAATTTAACTGTATGTATTATTTTTTATTTTATTTTAAATATTTAAAATATAATAATTATATTTTATATTTTGCATGGCTCTATGGTGTTTTGGGGCATAAATATACCCAGTAATGTTGTCCAGCAGGGTTGCTCAGCACTCGGTTTTGAACCGCAGCCAATAAGAAGCTGGGAGAGAATGGACTCTTTCAGGCCTGTGGTCAGATCTGGCTTTGATAGTGCGGCTCGATACTGCACAGATGCTGTGGCCAGGGTTTCTTCTGCTACCTACACAAAACCTGGACTTCTGAGAGACCATATTTAGACCATGAGCTAAGATCTGTTCTGGTCTGTAAGAAATTACCCTCTAATCAGCTTCGAGGCGCTTCTATTTCCTAATAGACGCTGAAAATGAAGCTTCCAGTAAGGGTTTTAGGAGAACGTATGTCATTGTAGAAGTTTTTAAGCCTGTGATCTTTAGAAAACCATCTGTTTCAGTGCTTTAAGATCTGAAGAACTTACAAAGTCTCTAAAAGACTGTATAGCTCAACTCAAGAAACCTTGCAGAAGCTAAGGTTTTATTTCGAAGTGTAAAGCAAGTGTAGCACAGTGTTGTGTGTGTGTGTGTGTGTGTGTGTGTGTGTTGTCTTTTGTATGCATGCTCCATTATTCGCTCATACTCTGTTTGCTGTTGTGGTCGAGCTGAGTAAACTCTAGTCTGAATAGAGCTGCCAAACTCAGGAAAAGCAGCTGTCCAAACACACACACACACACACACTTGTGTACCTGCTCCCTTTCACACACTCTCTCTCCTCTTTCTCATCTGATTACATCTCTGTCTTCCTCCTGTCCTTCACTGCTATGGCTACTTAAAAGGATTTAAATTAGTAACTTCATGCATGAATTGTCCTTAAAACAGTTCAATATTTACTATTATCTAAGCATTACAACTGAACAGGTGAAAAAAAAAAAATCAATACAATTACTTAGAATTATTTGGATATCATATGCATATTCATGCCCAAAAATGCTGTCTAGTAGTCAATCAATTGATCAATCAATCAATGATAATGTTTTCCCATTAACGCAATGATAAAATTTGGGGAAAATATGCTAAATTTGCATCAAATTAATACAAAACTTGTAAAAGATTAATTAATAAAATAGTAATAAAATTAAAAGCATGTTGAAAGTAATTATAATAATATATAATTAATATATTATATAATATATAGTCATTGATTTGATGCAAAACATCTTATTGTATTTATTTATTTATTGCAAAGTTTTTTTTCTTCCTCTTAGCATTAGGCTTAATATTCCCTGTGCAAATTCAAGTTATTTGTCTTGAATTATTTTGTATGGTCACCGAGATTTTATGATATTCATCCATATCTAATTTTTCACAGCCTTTTTTGAAAGATAACCCTGACACGCTTCCTTTGCGCTTCTGTGTTTACGTTTTGATCCTAATCAGGATTTGAGCATGTCTGTGAGTGATTATCATGCTAATATGTGTTGAGCGATGAGGGATGAGCTTCAGGAGATGTTCAGAGTTTACTCTGGGCCCCCGGACAAACACTCTCTCCCGTTACTACAGCCGTCTCTATCTCTAGCTTCGGTCTCGTTAGACACAGCTAGAGCTAATCACACAGACACTGCAGTCAAATCAAAGCAGAATAATTAGTCTACATGATTAACAGTGTTATGTTTGAAGTGGATATTGTGATAATAAACAGATCAGCCTATTAAAGCTTATTGAGTAAAAGAGGCGAGAAGCATCATATTCAGACAGCTTGATTACTTATTATTTATAATGCAACAATATTTGAACACCTCTATAATAATCCTCCTAGATTAGGATTTGAAAGGAAATTAATATTCAGTAATGTTATGGATTTTAACTGCACTGATAGTATCAAATGAGAACAAAATATGAACTATTATTGTATTCTGAGCTGATAATTGATGTTTAACAACATTATTTTTCCCGTTTTTATTAATGTCAAGCTACTTTAAAAGGAATCTGTGTCATGTAAAATGTTATATAATGCAAAAAAAGAATTTTTGATTTGTTTTTCGGTAGAAATATATACATGTAAATACTCTTAAGTCAAGTACTTGAGAAGCAAAATTGCTTTTCTGAAAAATGCATAAAAATAAAGTGACGAAAAGCCTGTTGGTGGGCTCAGAAAAATAAACCTGTTTTAAACTTATTTTTCTGACCCCAATGGCAGATCTTTTTCTTGTTTTAAGCGTAAAATGATGAATGAGTCCAGAAATGAATATCACTTTGCTTAATGCTTAGTAAACTGTTGATATTAATGCTTGAAGCCAAGACAAAAATACAGAGGAGGAAAATCATTCTTAGAGTTAAATTAAATAATTACTGAAGCAATAGTCCCACTTCCGACACTCGATGCATCCGAGACCTTTGGAATTTTATAGAGAAGACTGGATGTGGTTTATACGCTTTGATAAGGTCAGAATGCAGTAAAACAGGGTAAATGTGCTGGGTTTGTGTGGACTGCGGGGTATTTTCCATACAGTACCTTCAGAGGAAAGCAGTGTTTAATGACATCTTCAGCTCTTTTGTAGTGCACATGCATCTGTGCTGTATGAATGTGGAAGAGGCGGTTGGAAAAATCAAACACACACATACACATTGAGAGCCCTGCAAGTCCATAATGGCATCAAAGGGCAAAGTAAAAAAAAAAAAAACCTGGTTAAAAAGGATATAATTACTTTCAAATGACGTACCAGTTGCAATTGAATACATGTGTCTGCAGAGACTGGTGGAGTTTAAAAGATTTCTCAGGTGAATTTATTTATGCATTTATATATTCATAATTAAGATAAACAACAAACCAGATCTTTTTTTCCTTCTAGACAGCGGTTAGTATCCTTTACTTTTTAAATAAATGATAAAACAAAAATTAACCATTGATTTTTTTTTTATTGGCTGTAATATTTGATATTTAATAATTACTGTTGTAATATTTATGTGCTCAGATTTGTCATTCAAAAATATTATTGCATTTTAATGCAAGATAACTAAATATTTTACAATATTATTAAAATATTATTAAATGCACATTTAAATAATAAATGATTGCTTTTAGATATATAGAAATATATGTAGAAGTATTTTTTTAATTATTAAAATTGTTAATTAAAATGTTATTATTAAAGTCCATTGTTAAGACCGTTTATTTTTTATCATATATATATGAATAGAATTTATTGTGCTCGATGTGCTTTGCCAAGATACCAAAGTCTAGCAGAGATGACATCAATTATTTATCTTCCAAGCAATGAATAATCAGAGCTGCTCTACATTAATGGTGTGTTTCTATTCTCTTTGTATATGAATTTGTGTCTAGGAGCTGAGGCAAAGTTGATGCATAAATTAAAAACATAAACCTCTGAGCAGCACATTTTTCCTGTATGTTTTGGCACCTGTGTTGAATTGTACGTGATGTCTTCATGTTTCTAAAGCACTTAACGCAGATCTTAGAGATGTTGTTGGGAGTAATCTCTGGTCTTAAGCTCTGTGTCTCAGTCGGCTGGGGTTTGGAGATGTTTGCTGGTTCTTCTTAAGCCCGTTCAGACGCGGATGTGCTCCACAACTTTGGTGGTGGCAAACATGGGATGAATTATTGTTTGTGTTTGTTACATTTCTGGCCTATAGCAAACAAATAGACAGAGAAGGATAAATAAAGTCCCCCACACACATACAAACACTGAAGATCACAGATCTGAAGGCTTTTCTAAGCATGATTGACTAAGCGTGAAGACTTTCCCTTCTTTAGGCTGTTATAATGGCATTAAAGAGGGATTAGTCTCAACCGCTGCACTGCGTCAATCAAAACCACTGCATGCTCACAAACACTTAGACAGAAAAGAGAACAAAAAACACATGCATCTTCTTCTTTTTTAACTTTTTAGATTATTGTTCAGACATGGTTCTTTTTTTTATTGTATTTAACGTGCACTTAGTTTGCTTGAAGCTAAGTGTACTTAAACATCTTAAAAGTATTTTGAAAAAAGCTGATAATAACAGATATCATTTTTATATTAAAAAAACACTTTCGTTATTTTTTTCAAAGTTTTAAATAAAGATTATTGGAAATAAATTAGGATAATTATTTATAAGAAAATGTTTTGCGTTACTGCTTCAGAATTGTGTGATTAATTCTGTGTTATTGCTTGTTTGTAATTGTTTGTGAAATTTACTAGTAATTTCTGTGGGGAAAGTCTGCCTTTAAAAGTTTGTTATTTGAATACATTTAAAATTAATTTATTTTGAATGTACTAAATCAAAGCATTATTGTTACAAATGTGAAATTAAAAACATAACATTTAATATAAATGTCATGAAAAAATATGTCAATTGGAATAATTATGAAATTACAGTTATAATTAAGACTTAATTTATGATGTATTTTAAGTTAATTGTAAATACCATGCACTTAATTACGTTTGCTCTTAAGTGTATTCTTAACTACTGTATTTCCGTAACTACATTTGTTTAAAGTATATAGAAAACAATATTATTACTATACTATAATTGCTATAGTACATTTTACAATAAAAATAAATAAATAAATAAAATGCAAAAAGAAACAAAGTAACACATTGAATTAAACATGAAATTTGGAATAAGTTTTGAAGAAAAACCGAAATAGTACTTTTTTGTCTTTTATTTACAACTTTTGTTGTACATTTTTGACCCCCTACAACACACGTGTACATGACTTTTTAGCTCATAAGATGATTTTCTTGGTAAACGTTCCCCTTGAGAGTGTCACGCACGGCTGTTCTGACAAAGCTGCCGCGGTCCTGTCAACACAGACAGAGAGAAAGAGACAGGATTAGATCACAAGCACACTAGAAGAAAGAAGATCTCCAGGAGGATCATAGGAATTACAGACCTGACAGACAGAGGAAGCAGGGAAACGTCCACATGTGTGATTCTTATTGAAGATCAGCGGAAGACAGAGAAAGAAACAAGGTTTGTGTGAGAGGACTGAACTCTTTGGATGTTGTGTTGCTCAAAGGTTGCCCGTTGTGGCTCAGTGGAGCCCTCTTTTTCATTTATTCTCAAATTTGCATCAGTTTCTTCTTGTAAAGGTTTGGCCTGTGTACTATTTTTATAATGCTGAAAGAAGTTTTTTCTGCTCACCAAAGGGTGCATTTATAGTAAAATTATATAGCAATTATATAGCAAAAGAAAGCTGTAAAAAATTATGAAATTTTATTATTAATTATTTACTACTATAATATATTTTAAGGTGCAATTTATATCTGTAATTTCCAGCAGCTTCAGTCTCACATGATTCAGGACCAAAATTTGGACTTCTTGTTTAATGTTAAAAGCAGTTTAAAAGCAACCATGATGCACTTTAATTGTAATGCTTCTTTAATGAAAAGAAAGTTCAAAAGACAAGCATTAATTGAAAATAGAAATCTTTTGTAGCAGTATACTGTAAATGTCTTTAAAAGTAGTCATTTCTTTAAATTATTTTGAACGACGGTGTTTATACTAATACAGTATGTCATACATTGATAGAAGAGCTAAAGGACAAGTGGAAATGTGTGTAATAATGCTCTTATTGAGATCCTTGACTTTTCATCGCAAACATAGTTTGAGATCTGAAAACAGAGAAACATTTGAGAAGCAGGAGGTTTGAGAGAAACTATAGAGATATTAAAGAGCTGTGACCTGTGATTCTCTCTTCCTGTGGGTCTGTCGCTGAATATTGACTCCTCTGTACAACTCTTTTGTGCGTCTCACCTCGTGATACCATCATATCCTGAGGCTTATTAAAAATCTCTTTCGAAGTCTTAATCAGGAGCGTGGTGCCGCTGGGGCGTCTGGTGTCAGTCACACATTGATCTGTACGTCTCTGATATTTATGGATGAACTTTATTGGTTTGGGAGAAGACAGAGCTCTGAGGGGAGTTCTGCTTAATGCTTCAGAATTATTGAGGTTTGCAGCGAGTCTCACGTCAGAGGGTTTGAGTATTAACCCAAGAAATGACTCGCTCTGTACTTCTTATGGTCATCCTGCTACATGTCATATTCACATCTGCTTCTCATTGCTTTGCTTCAGCTCGTTTGTGATTGATTAGCTAAGACTGATGATCCATGCCTACTTGACTCTAATAAAGTTTGGTGCTGTACAATTTTGAAAACAGCTCACGAAGGCTGCATTTATTTGATTAAAAGTAAATAAATTCCAGTAAAACAGGAATATTGTGAAATATTTTTACTATTTAAAAGAGTTGTGATGTGCTGATTTGCTGCTTAACAAACATTTCCGATTATTATTAGAAGAATATTAGAAGTATTATATATAAAAAAAAAACTTTTTCATGTTTCTTTTTCAAAAAGAAAATTAAAAAGTAACTGAAATAATTCGTATTTTCATGATTGCATTCTGGTTAGTTTAATTTTAATTGTAAACATTTAAATTAATTAAGAAATATAGGAATATTTTTTATGAATGTATTGACTGTAACTTTTGATCAATTTAATTAATCTTTGTTGGATAAAAATATTATTTCTAAAAAGAAAATCTAAAAACTTTTTTGCATCTAAATTTCTATGTGAATTTATATTTACATGAAACCACTTTTGCAATAAATTTCTTTGATGTATATTAACTTTATACAGTAACTATTAAATTATTGACTAATACTGTATTATTGGTTAATATTATTGTCTCATATCTTCCACTATGCATCTTTGGGTACATCAGAAAAAAAGTTCTTATATTTTGAATTAACATTCTAAAAACATAAC
>JAUMHI010000040.1:25564805-25595048 GCA_032359435.1 Enteromius unitaeniatus
ATATCTTCCACTATGCATCTTTGGGTACATCAGAAAAAAAGTTCTTATATTTTGAATTAACATTCTAAAAACATAACATAACATGTAACGTAACATAACGAAACAAAATCTGAAATAAAACATAAAATAACGAAACATAACATGTAACATAACTTAATGTAGTGTAACATAATACGTAACGTAATGTAGCATAACGTAATGTAATGTAATGCAACATAACGTAACACAAAACGTAACATAACAAATAATCTGACGTAGCATAACGTAACATAACGTAACGTAAAGTAGCATAAAATAAAATATAACATAATATAGCATAACGTAGAGTTACATTTAAAACACTATAAATGCATGTTCTGTTTCTCGTCATCAGGTTATTTGCTGCCAAATGCAGCGGCTGTCTGGAGAAGATCTCTCCCACAGAGTTTGTGATGCGCGCACTAGAGAGTGTGTATCATCTAGGCTGCTTCTGCTGCTGCGTGTGCGAGCGTCAGCTGTGTAAAGGAGACGAGTTCGTCCTGAAGGAGGGACAGCTGCTGTGCAAGACCGACTATGAGAGAGAGAAGGACCTGCTGCGCTCGGTCAGCCCAGACATGTCTGACTCTGGTGAGAAAAGCGCTTTCCTCTGCTTTCGACTTAGAAGCTCGCCACTGAACCTAGTACTAAGATGCTTGATTCTGCAGACAAAAGCGAGGATGAAGATCTGGATGTGAAGCCAGAGAAAGGAGCAGGAGGTCAGGGCAAAGGTGGCGATGACAGCAAAGACCCGCGCAGACCCAAGAGACCTCGCACCATCCTCACCACCCAGCAGCGGCGTGCCTTCAAGGCCTCCTTTGAGGTGTCGTCCAAACCCTGCAGAAAGGTGAGACTTTCCTCAGGAGATTTCAAGAGGGAATCAATGAACTTCTTCAGTGTGCAACCTGTGCCTGGATGGGATCCAGTCTAGTACTATAAAGTAGTATATGGACTATGATACATATTGCATGTAAAATATGAAAATGTGAATCATCTGATGTGTATTGCATGTAAAAATGGCAAAGGCTTCATGCCACTATTCTAATGTGCATGTGAGTCGACTTTAAGTGAAATTATATTAATTATATATTGATGTTTCTGTTATTTCAGGTTAGAGAGACGCTGGCAGCTGAGACCGGCCTGAGTGTTCGAGTCGTCCAGGTGTGGTTTCAGAACCAAAGAGCAAAGGTGAGCATGATCTGAGAGCTTACTGTACCTGAGCCCAAGTCAGGGGTTTTCAGGCCTTTAGATGCCATAGATGCCCAAATAGCATTGTCCTTGGATAAGGAAACCAGGTCCTAAAATGTAAAATGCATTTTCAGAAACCCAAAATAATATTATATTATATTTATATATTTGTTTGTTTGTCTATTAATGCTATAATATTTAAATTACTTAATTTGATTTGTTATTATCAATTAACTAATCAACCAACCAATCAATAAATCATTTATTTGAATAAATTTTTTTAATTATTTTCATTTATTTGCTACATTTTTTTCAAGTTATTAACTAAAATTACTGAACAGTTACTAAAACATTCTTGTAAACTGACCAAAAAGCTAAACTGAATTAGATGATTAAATATAAAAAAAAAAAAATGACAACTTATTTCAGGTAGTTGCCAGAGAAACATTTCTGATTTTTGTTTAGTTTGACGAAAGATCTAAAACTGAAAAAGTAAAGTAAAAGTGAAATAAAAAATAATAGTAAAAATAAATAAAATGACAAAAGCCTATAGCAAAATTGCAAAATTATATTATAATTAATATAATAATTATAATAATATAATTAATAATTAATTATAATAATATAATTAATAATTAATTAATGAAAATGAAAATTGAATTTATAAAAATTATAACTAATTTTATATATATATATATATATATATATAAATATATAACTAATTATAAATAAAGAGTAAAATAACAGTGTTAACAAAAGTGTTTGTAACCCCCTGGCCTAAACAACTCATCTATAGTTCAATGCCCATATAATAATTTATGATCTCAAAATTGATTTAACACTTGTCTGTTCTTCTTTTTTCCGGTCAGATGAAGAAATTAGCACGCAGACAACAGCAGCAACAAGAACAGCAAAACTCTCAGAGACTCGGACAAGGTACCAAACACACAGTCTCTGAACGTACAGTAGTCTTCAGCCTTTTTATCCCTGTTTTCTGTTTCTAATGACTCATCTGGCCGTGTGTTTTCTGCAGATGTGATCTCAAGCCGAATGGAGACTCTGATGAACTCATACACGCCGCTGGCTCCGCCTCCACAGCATCAGCTTGTGTCCATGGAGCCGGGCGGATACAGTACAGACCCGTTTCAGCAGGGCCTGACCCCTCCGCAGATGCCCGGAGATCACATGAATCCATACGGTGAGAGCAAACCTCGCGTCCCGAACCGCTTCTCTGCTGTGATATTGACCAGATGCGGCTGCTAATGCCACGTATGGGCCCAATAAAAATAAATGTGCCATTAAACTGTCTTCACCCTTATGTAACAATGTCAATTAGTTTTTGAGAAACCTATAAAATTACACTGTAAAATGAGCCGCGGTGCTCTGAGAAAGCGAGCGTGGATGCAGACGCACACGATTACACATTGATGAGTGCGCTTTGTCCTGCTGTGTGTTGACGCAAATGAGTAGTTTATATGCTCTTTTATGTAACGGTTTATAGGCAATTACAGATTTGAAAAGCTGCTGAGAGTCTGCTGGGTAATCATATTTCTATGGCGTACAGTAAACTGCGTCCTCGAGGACTGAACCAACTCTTTGTAATGAAAGCTACAGTTCAGCGAGGACCAGATTTGTTTATTAGTTCTGCTTGCCCAAACTTTTTCTGTCACTGTTAGAGATCGATCGACCTATTATTTCATGGCTTAATAGTTGAAAACCAATATCCAGAATCAATTTGTAAAGTCTTTAGAATACTATTATTATATAAAGCAGTGCTATTGTATTCATGAATTTATTCATGTTTTTTTAAAGGATATTAAATGACTAAATGTTTGCCTTTAAATATTCCAAATAGCGGCATTTATTGGTTGACGTGATATAAAGGATCTGAAAAGAGTGAATGTTGGTCAGCATTTTTGGTCAAATCTAATTATGTCTCTAATCACTATTATTATTACACTTCAACATAACTACAACACTACCACTCAAATTATTATCATTTTTTTGAAGAAATGAACATGTTCATTGTTAATGACGGTCTTTGTAAGAAGGGAAAGATACATATATGTAGTGCAATTAAATTTTGTAAAGGACATTTTCTTGAAAATTAGCAGTAGATGTACATTTATTACGATGAGTTAAAGGTCGATTACTTTTTGTATTGAAACATTCTTAGTGATTTTAAATAAATATTGTGTAAAATTTTATTTTTTATTAAGTCTGTAATTTGTTGACATTTTTAATTTTAAATGTTTCAAAATATTTCTATTAAAAAACTTTTATATTATTTTATATAAAAACTTTTGTAGTGATTTTTAATAAATTTTGTGTAAAATATTTTTTTTTGTTAAAGTCTGTATGATTTGCTTTTAAACACATTTTTAATTTTGCAAAAGATTTCAACTTTTTATTTTTTATTTTTTAATTATCCTTAGAAAAATGTTTCATGGATTTCACAAATAAGCAAAAAATGAATTCCACAAAGCCGCTGAAAATTCAGCTTTGGATAACAGGAATATTTTACATCTTAAAATATATTCACATAAAAGAGAGCTATTTGAAATGGTAATAATATTAGTTTTTACTGTATTTTTGATCTAATAAATGCAGCCTTGGTGAGCAGAAGAGACTTTTTAAAAAATCTTGAACCACAAACTCCTCTCCCATTTTCTTAAAAAAAAAGATTGTTTCAGGTTACGTTTTTGTTACCAGACCTCACGCGTGTTGTCGTTCTTCTTCAGGAAACGACACGATTTTCCACGACATTGACAGCGACACATCTCTGACCAGTCTGAGCGACTGCTTCATGGCAGCGTCAGAAGCTGGATCCCTCCAGAGCCGCGTGGGAAACCCCATCGACCGCCTCTACTCCATGCAGAGCTCCTACTTCGCCTCCTGAAACCAAACCCTGAGACTAAACCCCACAAAAACGACCTAACAGCCAGTCAAACCTCCAGTTAAAGGCCATCTAGAATCCCCAGGCTGTAAGGACAAGAAAACCAAACCAAACCAGACGACTCGCGCTGAAGATGAAACCAGACCTGGGCTTTTCTGCGGAGGTCTTGAGTCTATCCAGGTTCAGAGAAGTGCTGGCCAAGCGTGTGTGAAGATGGCACGAGATGGTTTTCATCTAGACTTTGTAGAAAATAAATCCTAACCAAATATTTCTAGAGGAGCTACAGGACACTTACTGCAGTATATTGAATATGTTTAAACCATAAATAGACAAATGCAATACATGCAAAAAGATGGAAACACTGCATCAGTACAACAATGTTGCTGTTTAGTATGGATTTCAAAAGTTTCAAAAGAAACTCAAGCCGAAACAGCTGTGTGTGGATAAAGACGACTAGCTATTTATAACGTACATGTGCCAAGGAAACCTGCAAAGCTTTATTTAAGACAAATTGTGTTAGAGTAAGTACCATAAACATCTTTATGTAAGTCCCGGGAGAGTGTAGTATTACTGTTGATGTTTAAAGATGTATATGTTTATTTCGCTGTGCTATTTATTTGTCGTTTGCATTCTTGGACATTGTAGAGGATGCATTTTTGCTCAAACCTGCTAAATTTACCAAAGTTTGTTGGTACTAAAAATAAAGAAATGTTAAAAAATCTTTAACTTTTTCACTTTTCCTTTTAAATATTGTCCATTTCTTACATATATGCATCATTTTGACCTGCCAGTATTTTTTAATATGCATTTGAGATATTTGTAATAAATAAAAAATGAACAAAGAATAATGATAATGGTAAGCTTGTGTTAAAAAATAACTTTCTACACATACATAATTCACTTTGCCCTCAAAATATGAAATTGAGGGTTCAATAAGAGATGATGTTTGTATAAAGTTTTCTTTTTTCTTTTAAAATACTGTCCATTTGACAAAATTTACACACGCTGTACAGGTATGCGGTTCATTTCGGCCTCAAAATATGTTTTCATTTTACATTTGATATATCTGAGATTAATAAATGAACTAATAATAATGTAAATGGCTTCAAAAAGAGAAGTAAGAGAACGGTGTCTGTATTAAAAAGAAAGAATTTAAATTTAAATATTGTCCATTTCAGACATATAGTTCATTCTGGCCTCTAAACATGCTTTTATTTCACATTTGAGATACTTTTTTGTAAGAGATATTTGTATATTCTGATTACTACAGTTTGTGCATAAACCAGCCTCTGTTATTCTAAACTTCATCAGGTTTCCATGTCTCATGAGATCCACATTACAAAGAAACGTGAATGAACAACGCCGCTGAACTCTGACCCCTGAAAGCCCCCATGTGGCCCTTCAGCGCTGTGTTTGTGAACCTTTAAGAGGCTCTCACGCAGAGCGTTTTCTGCCCGTGAACACATCGAGATGTTCATTCTCTGGGATGCTTTGTCTGCATTCTTTTTCCAGAGTTCACAATGACATCAACAAATTTATAATACACATTATTTCATAGTAACGAATTATAGTACTTCACTGAATTCCTTATATGAATTTAGAAGAACTGTGGTATCTCTCACAGAGTATTTGACACTGATTATTCATTATCTTTCAGAGATATGTGTATGTTTTTAATTTTTGCTAACAATGCCAGATGCAAAGAAAAAAAAACTGTAATGTGTTGTGCTAAGGCCAACTATTTATTATAAACATTGATAAATGAACTATTCAATGAATGATTTTACAATACACTGTAATTTTGTCCAAGTTTTGTTACTTCCATCATGTTGTTGACATAAAAACCATATTTGTGCTTTTTCCTAATGTTTGATAATGTTGTCAGGAAATTGCAAAGTATTCAAGTTTAAAAGTTGACTTGTAGTTTTAACCAGAAAAATCAACGCTGTTTTCCTAAATCGTTAAAATACAAGCAATGTTAGGACAAAAACCTATTCGTTTTATATAAAATACACAAAACGTAATAATGATCTATCTAGTTTGTAAATCTATCAAAAGCCTCTGATCTTGACACCCTTTTTTTATAGCACAAGCCAAATGCTGATAGGCTGTTTCCGTGGTGTTTATTGAGCAAATTCTAATATGACAGTGACGCACAACTTTGATCTTTTTGTGTAATAATTGTAAATTATATAAGGTAATATTTACCCTTCACCAAGCCAATATCTTCCTGAGTTTTTGTGTCTCGGCGTGACAGGAATAACCCAATTTGTCACGCTTGGATGAAGGCAAACAAGCATGTCATTGACTAATGAACTATCATTTGCAGACTGCTTTAAACAAAGAGTGCACAAACTCATGACGAGCTTTACATCCATTCAGCTGGAAATTACAGTACAAGACAGATGTCAGTGTGTTTTCTGCTTCACAGAACACAGCAAATCTACACAGTTCATACGCAGGCCAGACTGAGATTCACCAGCGCTTGGTTTTGACAGTGTTCCAGCGTCCTATCACATCGTTTCCATCATTGTGTGTGTTTTTAGTGCTGTCAAACGATTAATCACATCCAAAATAAAAGCATTTGTTTACATAATATATGTTTGTGTGCAGTGTATATTTTTATGCATATATTAAAGCACAAACATCCAGCATATATTTTGAAATTTACATATATTTACATTCATATAATTTATATTACATATAAATATATTTAAAATGTAAAAATGAGATATTTCTCTTAATTATACATGCATGTGTTTGTATTTATATAAACATAATAAATATACATGGTACACACGCATATATTTCATGAACAAAAACTTTAATTTTGAAAAGTCTATTTTTCTGAAAGGCTAAAAGTGTAAAAATTACAAACTACAAATTAACTTTAAAGAGGAGCATATAGAGACCTATACACAGACATATAGACCTCAAAGCTACAGATAAAACCAACCTGATCTCACGGCAATTCATACATATTTTACGAGGTGGCTAATTCGTATGAATTTGTACGACCTCACTTATACAATATTATAATATTATTATTATTCTAAATCGTACATATTTTATGAGTTGTATGAATTTGTACGAATGACCTAAACTTAACCCCGCCCCTAAACCTCCCCATCACATGGTTTTAGACAAATCGTACAAAATCGTGAGGTTGTACAAATTAGTACAAATTTGGCACACATGACTTGGTCATGAGACTGTGTTGGATAAAACACACTTTAAACTCTTAAACATCAGTCTGAAATAAGGAAGAATTTTGTATATGATAACAAAATAAAGGAGTGGCTATTTACCCAAAGTGCAAACAGCCTGTCTTGTTGGCAGAGGCTATATACACAAACTTCGGCCAACAACGTATAGTATAGGGTCAACACTACAAGAGACGCCATTAAACACCGGCTTTAGTGACACGTGTAGCAAAATATATTGCTATAATATATATACATCACATCAGAAAGACATTTGTTTTAATTAAAAATGAGGGAAGTAATCATAAAGTCATTAAAGATAACCATTGTTTTCTGATTTATGAAATGATAAAAGATATCAAAAATCCCTCCTGTAAAAAAAAAAAAACTCTGACTTGGTGTTCAGATGCAAACAGTAGAAGACAGAAGTCAATGTGTTTTCCGGCTCACAGAAAACAGAAACAAAATCTGATGTTCAATGATCTGTTCTGAAAATACATGCAAATTGTTCATTTTTAAATTAGATTCTGCCTCATTTGTATATTTAAATGTTCCATTTAAGAAAACCTGTAATACAAAATACACACAAACACAATCTATCTATCTATCTATCCTAGTAACATTCTAGAAACTAATTGTGCTAGAAACCATAGATATATATATGTAGATGCCTCATTAGTTGGGCCGTTATACATAAGCTGTCAGCCATAGTGTATCGGTCTTGACTTGACAATATCACTGAATATTTGAAAGATGACACAATCCTGCACAGTCGAAGTTCTGCAGACCCAACAAACCTGGTAAATGACGTCATGTGGACTGTTTCAAGATGGTGGCTGCATCTACATGGAACAATCAAAAAAACAGCATATGCTGGTAGGTTTTGAAACAGGGATGCTGGTCCGTTGCTGGTTAATGCTGGTCCGTTGCCAGCATGTGACGAGCATAAACCAGCAAAGGGACCAGTAAAAAACTGCTTAAACCAGCATCCCAGCTTCAAAACCTACCTAACCAGCATATGCTGTTTTTTCAGCAGGGTGTCTATGCTAGAAACATGCTAGTCTCTTGTTAATCATGCTAGCAACATCTTAGTAGCATGCTAATCATGCTAGTAACTTGCTTATCACGGTTTAATACAAACCTCAAAAGTGCTTTGAAAACATAAGGAACCGATGTCATACCGGACACGGAAACCAAGCCAACACCTGTATCCTTACAGAAATACTGGCCAGCATGCGTCCAGGAAAAATGTGTTACATATGCATGCTAGTTACTTGCTAATCATGTCATCAACATCTAGCCTTTCTGGCCATGTGCCGGCATTTGCAAGTGTGGGAAAATGAACACATTTCATAGTCAGACCAGTGCTCCGGGCTGCAGGTGAAACGAAGCCGGCGCTCAGCGACTGACCCGGTCATGCTGGGAGGGTTTCCAGCGAACTTCACTGAAGTGTTTTTAGCACTTATCACTGTAGTTATCTGACATCACAGGTGCAAAGATGTGCAGCCGTCCATCATGGAGCCTTCGCTGAGGCATGAGACCCCTGGGGGCCACTCCGCTGACATCACTCCAACACGGCCGCATCTGATTGGCTGAGAAACACTTGTCAATCAAAAAGCTTACTCAACGAACCCTCTGAGGAATAACTGCCATGCTTCTCCACACCTCCTGAACTATGGGAGGCCAGGGCGAGAAAATAAATGGCAGCTAAAGGAAAGTGAACAAACACACTTGATCTTTTGACCTCTGAACTCTGATGCTGAAGGCCAGAAACACTGGTAGCTCTTTACACTCACTTACAGAGGAGTCTGTAAAAATACCATGTTAATTTGAAAGCAATTTTTTGTTGTGTTTTAGCGTTGGAGGATATTCTGCCACGATATTTTCCATTTCTTTTGTCTTACAATGTATTTCGCAATGCACTGCAAAAACAGCTGTTAGAAAATAAAAATAAATACAATATAAATAATACAGCTTATGCTTTAAACAAGTGATCTGTCAATGCAACATCTGTCAAATACATAATAAATATATACATACATACAGTACACACTCATATGTTAACAAAAACTTTTATTTTGGATGTGATTAATTGCGATTAATCTTTTGACAGCACTATATGTATATGCAATATAAAACATATAAGTATTGTTCAAGATAATTGGGATTTACAAAGCCGGTTTCTATTTGCATACATTTTTAAACAATTATTTCTGTAATTGCAAAGCTGAATATTAGATTACAGTGCTGTTTGATGCATATTTCATGTCCCACATTGTATTTACAAATTCATTGTAGTCCATCACAGTGACGGACAGTGCTTTACTATTCCTCCATTCATCATAACTTCTTATGATGAGAACGGTTTGAGGAACAGGATGCTGTGGTGTTTCAGCCCTGTTTGGTCAGCTAACTGTAGCAACTAACGTTTACAGGCCTGAGGGCAAGTGACACGCTAATGGTGTGAGCCTCGACCTTCGACCTCAAACAGCCTTTCATCAGGTTAGACCAACGACACCCGCTGCTTTAATCAAAGACGCTCAGGGCTGCCCTTCCCAAGAGACCAGGACACAAAGAGCTCATATTAGCCCTTGGCGGATTTGTGTCATGTTTCATAACTCTGTGATGTTTACGTTTGAAATTATTTTCATTTTGTCATCAGAACAAATGTGTTTGATTTAGGATATGCAGCTATTAGCATATTAACATTGCTGAGAGACTGCCTTCCCTTCACTCATATAACTAAAAGACAATTAAGATGAATCTCACAAAAGCTGAAAATGAAAAGAAAAATATATTTTACATTTAAAAAAATTAAGTATATTTTAAGACTATGTTTGGGATTGTTACATTAATTCAATTTTGCGAAAAAATAAACCCACATCTTCATTATGAATTTTCATAATGTGTCAGGATGTTCTCAATATGATTTCTCATAGATTCTCTTACAGTACAGAAATGACTCTTTAAAATTGGGTTTTAATTGAAAATAAAACCAGTAATCAAATAGTTAATGCTGTAACTTTCTTCCTTTATTTATATTTCTTTAGACATTGCATTACAGTAATGAGAATGCAAGTTATTAAATTGTGGTAATTAGAAATGTGCTTAAGAAAAAAGGGACATTTTTTAATAGTCCTAAAAACAGTGATTTGTTTTCTTTAGGGCAAAACGTAATTTCGTCCTTTCTTTTAAATTAGAACAATAAATACTAGAAGGAATCGATACAGATGCAATATTGGCATATTATTTTTAGATGGTTAACAGTCTGGCTGTAATTTCAGCATTCTGCTCAATGAACGAGCTTCATGAAGTGTTTGCTTCTTTTTATAAAAACACTTCACATTTTTTGGCCGGACGGTACGCGACGCATTTCCCCCTGAAGTTCATCTTTTAATTAAGTTTGGAATGAGAAAGAGAACCAAAGTGTGAAAAGTTAAACTCTGTCTAACAGAGCCACAGCAGAGTCTTTGTATGAGAGAGATTACTGCTTATTTTGAGAGGACAGACAGTATGTTTTAGTAAGGTGAACTGATCACCTTACCTGTGTTTTTGTGACCATCTAAAGACTTTATTAGGTGCCTTAGGTATCTGTAGGTCATTTTATAATAGACCTGAAACATGCTCTACATGAATTGTCTTCTTTTATGGTCCCTTTTCTCTTTCAGGTCAACTAATGTCAAGGAGGAGCAACGGTTTGAAGAGAATCGTGCAGAACACGTCAGTAAAACTGAGTTTAACAGTAAATATGTTCAAAGCTAAACTCATAATCTGCTTTAACAGTCCAGATATTTGTCCTGTCAAGTTACACATTTTAGTATATAAGTCAATACTTGCATTGAGGCCTTACCCTGACAAAGTAAAAAACTCAAATTAACACTTGTTGAAAAACTTGGTTTGAAAACTTATAGAGCCACAAATACGCTGAATAGACACTGCTCAAAAATAATATGTTTAAAATACCTGTTTTCAGTGTGAATGTATACACATTTTTTTTTCTGTGATGCGTAGCTGATTTTTCAGGATCATTATTCAAATCCTCAGCATCACGTGATCCTTAAGAAATCATTGTAATATTGATGGTGAAACATTTGTGTTGAAACCATGATACGTTTTATTTTTCCTTGATGAATAGAAATGTATAATTCAGATTTGTCTGAAACAGAAATATTTAGTAACATAAAAATATACTATATATATAACATATACTATATATATATGTGTGTGTGTATATATAGTTATATATATTTTTTATTATTTAAATAAATAATGTTGGAATTTACATTTTGATTTAAATATGTTACGTGTTATATTTATCTCTTTTTATATATTACTAGAATATATGACTATCCATGTTAATCTAAACAATATTCAGAATACTCTTATTTGAATATAGAAGGTGATTCAGATTTAGATGACAGATGATAGACTTCTCGGCACAATTTTTAGCTGAAGAATATATAATTAATTATTTTATAAAGTATAATTAAATAAAAATACATCAACTTTCCTATGAATAAAAAATGTACATTAAAAAGTAAAAATTTTTTCAACTCTTTGTAATGACTGAGACCCTCATTATCTGAGAAGAGATATCAACTGGGCTCATTGATCTGTATTAATTATTTTTGGGATGTTTGGTATCCTCAGACTGTGGAATGCTGGGAAGGTTTGAGGTGTTGGATGTCGGGACCCGAGGCGCCTCACGCCTTGCCGATGACCCCTGTGCTTTCACCCAGGCCCCTGGCGAGTCTAGCCCTAACGTCGCTCCTAGCGACAGCCACCTTTCCCATGGGCAAAAGAAGTGGCCCCTCAGTGACCTGTGACACTCCTGAGAGCCGTCCACTGCTGTCTCGCTGTGAGTCTCTTCTGCGTCTCAGTCCTTGTATCACTTCTTGAAGCGATATTCTTTTTGCCTGAGAATTAATTATAGCTTCAATTATAGCTGTTTCCTCGTAGACTTTGTAGAAGTTTCTGACATGTATTCGGAACTGTGAAGCTGCGATTTATGAGCGTTTTACCACCCTGACATAAATACTGGTATCTTAAGACAGTTTGTCTTTTGGAGCGTTTGCTGTATTTCACGTCTAATAGCCCTGCCAAGTTCAGTTCCACCCGCTGTGGGTTATTCTTTGAAGAATGCATGATGGCTCGTAATAAATGACTACTTTTACTTTTTTTTTGTTTGTTTAATACTTGCTGCTTATGAATAAAGCTCTAATATTATTATCATCAATCTTGAAAACAATTGTGGATACCAAGAGAGTTTTTTAATCAATATAAAGTTAATAAATGAAGCAATGATTGAAAATCTTTTGCACTTGTCAGTTTCATACACCAATGTGTATATACTGTATATATACTGAATATATATATATATATATATATATATATACATGTGTGTGTGTGTGCCTGTGTCTGTGTGAGAACAAAAACTTGTATTTTGTGTGCAATTATGCAATTATTCATGATTAATTATCTGACAGCAATTATATATTTATATACAAACCCCAAAAATATGGTATACTTAGTGAAAAAACACAATTTAATAAAAAAGAAATAAATTGTATATTTACAAAGAAAAATAGAAAAGTATAGAAATTATATAAAAAAATGCATTTGTATAATAATAAAAATATACAACTGTATATAGTATATATTATAAATATATATATATTTATAATATATACTATATACAGTTGTATATTTTTATTATTATACAAATATATATATATATATATACACAAATATATATGGAAAAGTATATAGTATGTTATATTTATTCAGAATGAACATGGAAATATAAACAGGTATATGTATATAAATGAAAAAAAAAACTGCTTATTTATGTCAACAGATATGTTACTGTTATTTAGATGAAATAGGTAATAACTTTGATTTCCAGGATGCAATGTAAGCTGCAGAAGCTAAGAGCGTCTACCAAATTCATAAAAGTGAATGCACATCTTTATTTGTCCTCGTTTCTTTATTTCTGCAGTCAGATATGTTGTATCTCATCTCCATCAGATGCAGCCACGTGTGAAGTAATCGTGTTTCAGCTCAATATCACACTGAGTAAAGTGTGTGGCCTACTCTCTGCACACATCGCTGTAGTTTACATAGCTTTAGCACAGATCTGTAAACTGTGTTGTGAGAGATCTGTCCGATTATTTGCTCGCCTGTTATGAAACTCCGGTTGGAAGGACCGGCCCTCCGTCCATAAAGCTATAACGGGAGATTACACGCAGAGAACTTGTTGGGTTTTCCTCCACCAGTTGTTTGCTTTAGCACAATATGGAGCTATCATAACTTTAACAACCTTCTTTATATGTGATTTTTAATTTCTCATATCAGCCAGATCTACAGAACACACATAGAATAAGAGTGCTGTATATTTCCGAGAATAGTTTACACAATACCCTTAGCCTTAATAGCCTGTGAGAGAGACCCTGATTGTTTTTGTATTACATTACAGATTTAATTAAATGCATACATTACACATGATCTAGATTAGACTTAGACTTGAGCAAAAACTGAGATACTGACATTCTGGTGATCTGCCAAAAAATCATAATAGTAATGCTCACCACTAATAAGACTTTTTTAAATTGTGAAATTATATTTGATATTATTAAATTACAGCATTCCTGTTGCTTGTAAACAGGAGTAAAAATTTACAAAATACAAAAAAAAATACAAAATCTGAATTTTACTAATGTTTTTAAAAGAAGTGCTGTCAAATGATTAATTGCAATTAATTTGATCCAAAATAAAAGTTTTTGTTTACATAATATATATGTGTGTATACTGTGTATGTACATGTATGTATGTATAAACATATTTATATGTAATATAAAATATATGTTCAAATTATATACACAGTACACATACTGTACATATATTATGTAAACAAAAACTTTTATTTTGGAAGCAATCAGTCACTATTTATTATTTGACAGCACTAGTTAAAAGGTAATTTATTCCTGTGATGCGAAGTTGAATTCTCAGCATCATTACTCCAGTCTTTAGTGTCACATGGTCCTTCAGAAATCATTCTAATATCCTAATAATGGACTTTTGTAAAAAAAAAAAAAAGTAATTATTCCAAATGCAATGCAAGTCAAATGCATAAATTCAAAAGAGAAAATTTAAATAATAGTTTTACTGTGAAATGTTTTAGATGTGAATAAATGACTTTTTTTTTTGTTGGCACACAAAATCCTAGCCCGGCGCTGAATCTCTGTAATAGTGATCATTTTATGTGAACGCTGTGGTGAGGGCAGAGTTTGCCCGAGGTTGTGGATAGTGAGACTGAGTGCTGGGCTAAAACATCAAGTGGAGGTTAGGGTTAGGCTGTGGGTTTAAAGGCAAACTTTGACCAGAAAAGACCAGAAAGGATCTTGAGAATGAACCAGAGCATCCTGGTAACTACAGCATATTATTGCTGCATTGTGTTCTGCACACATGACTCATTGGGCTTCAAATGACAATACCAGAAAAACTACTGGCGTATTACTGTGTTTTTCAGCTCAGCTCGTCTGAACAGCTGCATGTCATTAGCGCCTGCGTATTTTGTCATGTAGCATGACTGAGCTCAAATCTAAGTTTCTTTGTCACTTTTCATGTGCGGTTGAGGGCATTTCCACTGAATGCAGAGCTGCAGCGTAATGTTTGTGGTTGCTGGGGATTTGCTTCTCAAGGCTATCATAAGACTGGTCTGGAGACATTTTTTCTTCTCCAGGCCAGTGAAAATGGTCAAATGCTCAGTGCTTCTAAAGCCTGAAATACACTGCATGACTTTTGCCAAGATATGTGTCCAGATTTACACTCTGGACAAGTTAATGCTGTGTGCTTAAACAGGTAGTTTAGTTTAGTTCACCCTAAAATGTCAAAAATTCTGTCACTAATTACTTACCCTCGTGTCTGTTCAAACCAGTAACACCTTCATTTTTTGAACAAGATCTTTGTATTGAGTAACAGCTCTAAGTGAATGAAAACATCCTACAAAGTTTAAATCTGAAAGTACACCTTGTATAAAGTTATTGTCTCTTAACAAAGGTAACATACAGTATTAAGGATGTTGTTAAAATGGTCCGTGTGACATCAGAGCAGTGTTGCCAGGTCCTCCTGCCAGGTTTTTCTGATGCTAGGGTTTGCTTTTCATGTCAGCGGGTTGAAGCGACCACCCTGGTACTGGATCAGCCCATAATGCTGGATGGGGCTTAGGATAATTTGATTTCAAGGTTTTCAAAATAATACCATAAAAATTTTTATTTTAATGATAAAAGACTGTAAAAAAACTAGGCTAATCTAAAACAAATTAATAAATGCAATGGGACATTCACTTACAGTAAAATACTGTTAGATTTACTTTTTTAAGTAAAATGTAAAAAAAAAATGTAATCGACTTGCAGAACACCTTATAGTCTAATAGCTAATAGGGTTTTATTTTACTAGTAAATTAATGTTTACTGCATTTGTGTAAGATGATGTTTTAACTCTGACACTGTATTTATCTCAACTTACATCATTTTAGTTCATCATGTGTTTTTATTCACCACCTGTGTTTTATGATGTCACTGTTTTACAAAGCAATGAACAGAATTTAGTAGTTTACTAACGTTATGTTAAAATTATAACAGATAATAAAGTATAGTTTGTTTTTAGGTTAACTCCACTGTATTTTTTACACAGATAAACAAAGCCATCAAGGTTTGGAATGGCGTGAGGGTGAGTACAGTTTTGGTTTCTTTATTGAGTTTATTCTTTTAAATATGCATTTCTTAATTAACATGCATAAATCAGGTTATGTATATTGTTTGGGAGGTTTTGTGCACTGAATGTGTTGTAAAAGCTCATCCTCTCCATTGTGGTTCGAAGGTGAATGTGTTTGACCGTATATGAGACAATATGAGCGCCTGTGTGGGTGCTGTAGGACTGTGGCTTTTACGCAGCAGACTTTATTGTTGAGAAAACCCAGATCTGTCTTACATCCGTCCTTTCCTCCTCTTAAACACTTGTGTAAAAGTGGTTTAATGTGTCCGCTGGCAGAGGCCTGGTGTGACCCACGTACCGCCCGTCTGGATGCCCGTCTGATATTCTCACATGTGGTCGGCGTGATTAATGAAAGTGGCTCTCTTTTGCTCACAACACGACCATTTCCTCCAGTAAAAGAAAATGTCACACTAACCTTTGATTCAGTGACGTTCCCACAATAACTCACTTTGCATTTGCATCTTTTACATTTCCTAAAGACATTAACACTGGACATTTTTACAATGTGCTGTTATGTCGAGATATCACATCTCAGCGCTGTATCTCTGGTTTTTCTCTTTTGAAAGCAAAGGAAATCTTAGTTTGCACCTTTATTGTCAGTTTTACTCACTGTTCAATTATTACTGTAGGATCCTATACAGACCACTGAGAACTAGTCTTATGAGGGATATTTTTCCTGTGGGCTAATATTTTGACACATTGCACACAAATTTGACTGAAATTCTTGTTTTGAAATATTTTATATTGAAAATACACTTTGTTAATAATTAGCTACTCATTTTTATGTTAGTATTTTCTATAATGCATAACAGTGATTGTAAAATATGTATTTTAGACATGGTAGTGGCATACTTCAAACTGTAATATTTATGATAGCATCACAGTTTGGGGCTATATTTGCCATCAGACTAGTTTTTTCTTTTTTTAGAGCTGGCAACCCTGATTGTATAATTGTCTTTTTATGGCACCAGATAAAAGTGCCTGATTTAGCACCGGGAGGTCAAAAAGGTATGCACGGATAAAATGTTCGCATTTATATCTATAATAGAGGGTGATTTTGTGAAGATTCTTATAAATGCCTCATTTTGTGTTCCACAACAACAACAGAAAGTCATACATGATTTACAATGACAAGTGTGAATGAGTGATGGCAAACTTTGTATTTGGTTTTGGGCAACAACCACACATTCAGACTAAAAACAATCATTTCCGACTGATTCTGTTGCTCTGTTATTAGATGCCTAAACATAACATGTTACTGTTTTAGATTTTAAGAGTTCAGATTTCTTGATATAAACAAGTTTTTTAAACTGTTTCCATGTCCGTCCACTGATGAATATCTCTCGCACTACCTAATGTGTTGAAGACAGGTGTCAGATATGTTGAAGGTTCAGAAATGATGTCATTCCAGCTTTAACCTCATGAATGTGTAATGTCTGGCTCTGGGTTGAGTTCCACACTAAGCCTGTCTGCATTTTAAAACAATAAACTAATTAACGAGAAGAACAAAAGAGCAAGTGGCAGCTGAGATATTCTGGAAACTTTGTGACGGCAAGAATTTTGTGACATTTTTCTGGACTTAACCCTTCCCTGTAGCTCTCAGATTTGCTTTTCTTTCTTTCCTACAGATGTACTCTGTTATTATATTATCAAATCCGCAAAGTACCACGATGGAAACAAAAACTCTTCCTGAAATGTAACAGAATGTTTGTTTAGAATGTTCAAAGATCATTCAAAAGTAACATCTACATTCAAATGGAATGTTACCTTGATGCTTTTGTAGCCATGATTTGAAATATTATTTAAGTTATTTCAGTGATCAAGTGATTTTTCTGCATTATTACTACATTATTACAGTCTTCTGTGTAGCGTTACATGAGTGTTAGATATATAGTAATGTATAGATATACTGTATAAGCTCTATTCAGCTCTATTCTGACAGACATGATCCCAGTTTGTAAAATTAGCTTGGATAACGGCATTGTCTGCATATGTCCATTTGATTTAAGCAGTCTTACTTAGGAACGCTGAGGTCAGGGTGAAAAGCACATTTATCCCAGAGTGCTTGGGAACCCCTGTGCGTCTAATTCAGATGCTTGGCTCTGATTTCAGGCGGAGGATTACGTCTGTCTGCCCGGATGAACCACACCTCGCTCTCTCATAACATTTAAACACTTTCCTGGCTGGACCCACAGCATCCTGACGATCCCATTGTCTGTTCCTGCTCTGTCAGGAGCACATTTATATTTAGCATCATAACCCAAAGACTTGTGGGATAGACGGTTGATCTTGTTTGCCAGTATTGGAAGTTTTCCCTGTAGGGTCCAATTAATAAGAGTCATACACCTCAACCCGCCAGCTTCCCTCACAGCTGCTTATTATTTGTAGTGGAAAAATCTGAATTTAGCTGGCCTGAACTTTCTTTTAAGGGGTCATTGAGTCAGATAGCAAGTCACTTGACTGTTTTGAATGTGCATTTGTAGTAATACTAATAGCTGCTGGAATAGTTCACCCAAAAATTGCTGAAAATGTTCTTCATCAGAACAGTTTTGGTGTAATTTATCATTGCATCACTTGCTCACCAATGGATGCTCTGCAGTGAATGGGTGCCGTCATAATCCTAACATCTTAGGAAAAGTGTTCAGCTGATAGTGAAACTTTTTCTTTTCTAACAGTGTCAATGTTACCTCGCTTGTGAGAAGTCAAATTATTTTCAATTTGAAGTTAAGGATGAAGTCATCAGAGTAGTGCTAACAGCATTATCGTGTGTGGTAATGTGTGTGTGTCTCTGAAGGAGAGAGGGCGGCAGAGATAGAGTATGTGCTTGCCGTAACATAATAAAACATGGAAATTAGCTGTCATTTTTATTATTTTGTTTTTATACTTATTTGTTTGGCCAGTGTTGCTGAGGGATTTGGTTATTTTGCTGCTGTAAGCATGTATATCTATGGTAGTAACATCTTTAAAATAATGGAAACTATTTGGCATAGTGATATTGAACTGTAATGTGGTCAAAGAGCTGCCTGGAACTACGTTTGCTGCGTGGTTCCCTGAAAATAATTGCACACCTTAGAACATTTGTCAGCCAATCAGATTCAAGCATTCAACGGCCCAAGCACTGGAGGCACTTATTCCTTCTTGATTAATATTGTTTTGATTAATAAAGCATGTAATTTTCGCACAACTATTTAAAAAGAAAAATATATATGTGTTACGACTTCAAAACAGTTTTAATTAATGCTGGAAAATTTGAAAAACGATCATTTTGAATGGTAGCATCACACGTATCCAGGTTCGTATCTATAGGTTTGTTCGGTTCCTGTTAGCTCTTACACGAAAATCCACCCACATACTTGTTTAAAACTGCTTTGGCTTATAAACAGTGTTTGCTGTGCAGATTTTTCTCCTGATTCAGACCAGACAGTTTTTTGAGCAAGTGATGGAATCATAAAACCAAAGCTGTTCTGATGAAGAAACAAACTCATTTTGGATGGCCTGAGTATATTTTAAGCAAAGTGTTAATACTACTGAAAGTGCACATTCAAAACAATTAAATGACTTGCTCTCTGACTCCATGACACTTAAAAGAAAGTTCTGACGGCATCCATTCACTGCAAAGGATCCATTGGTGAGCAACTGATTTAATGCTATTTATGTTCCAAAAAAAATCATGTACATCTTGAATGGTCTGATGCTGAGAACATTTGCAGCATTTTTTTACTTTCGGGTGAACTATTCCTTTAAATGTAATCTTTTAAAGTAGGAAGAGAACTCTTATTCACTGGCGTTTGAGCAGAGACGGATGAAAAGCACGAGGGTGGGCTGCATCAGAGGCACCAGCAGCTGTGGGGCGACACCAGAGGCTCTCTGTCTCCCACCCCCTAAAAGAAGAAAAGCAAGGGGCTGGATGAACCGATTCATGGTTAATCAGAGAGGCATTCAGTGCCTGGATCAAGCAGACGTCTACCGGAGTCTGGGTCTGAATGAGCGCTGATGGTGCTGCACACGCCCAGATACATCAATATGGACAGACTCACACAAACGGGATTGCTCTTTAATTTCTCAGAAGATTTCTGCTAATTCCTAAAAGTAAATAAAAATAGAAAAGAGCAGTTATCGTATAGTTAAGAGTATATAAAATAAAGTCTTACTAATTTTAATTTACTGGGTTCCTATTCTCATAAAAAGATCTAAACAATGTTATTTTACTATTATTTATATGCGGTGAGCTTTTTAATATTTGTATATTTTCTGTGTAGCTTCAATTTATTTCAGTTTTAGTAATTTTAAGACTTAAAGCTAAACTGATTTTTATTTCGGTTTTTACAATATTTTAAATTTTCTACAGATTTTATTTTAACAAACAGCTTTGTTTCAATTAAAAAAATAATAATATATATTTTTAATAGTAATAGAGATATTTTTGAGATTTACCCAATATAATGTATGTATAATGAGACACTGAGCTCCAAGAACAATACAACCTGAACCTGATGTTCTTGAGAGGAGAAGCTAAAACTATTGAATAACTTTTTTTTGGTTTAATAACGAATAAGTCATTTGCAGAAAGCCAAATCTGTATAATCATATGCAGAGGATATCATTTTCCCCCCTAAATATTTATGTTGAGCCTCGTCTAATGATTGTTCAGAGATGGGCCGCTGTGAGCCGGACGTTGATGAATGTGCAGCTTTTGGTCTGCCGCTCGTGCATCATTGTGCATCAGTCTACAGCTTTACAGTGAAAATCTTTGGCTGTCCGGTGGGACTCAGTGAGGACAGAAACGCATACACACACGTTCAGCTAAAACACACACAAGCCTTTGACTAAACACAGCGCTGAAAAGCATCAGACACCTGCCACTGAGAATGCTGCTGTTTTAGCTCTCAGAGGCAGTCAGAGATGTTTCCAAAGGGTCAAGAGCAACATTAGACCCACAGTTTACTTCTATCCAGATGATTCATTCAGAGAGTTCATGCGCTTATTAGTGCTTTCAGCAGCGTGATTCGACAGCATGATGTGGGCCGCCTAAACTGTGAAAGAGGAGATGCTCTGAGATCTTTATGCTCTCGTGATGCAATCTAACGGAGCGACCGGATACTTGCAGCTTTAAGATTTTAGCTTTAGATTTATGTGAATGTTCAAGGAAAAGTATGTTTTAGATGCTTTAACGTAAGATATTTTTCACCTTCTTGTGCGGTTCTCATGAGAAATACCAATAGTATTTCAAATAGCTTGTAGGTTCAAGATTGTATTTTTTATTTAAGTAATTTTTGTGTGCTTTTGTCTTTTATATTATTTTTTTTTATATATTTCCATTTAGCTTAAATGTATTATGTCTGGTTAAGTTTTATAATTTGTAATTAGGAATTAGTGAGATTTTTGTGAATATTTTTATATTTATTGTTAATATTTCTTTGCAACAATTAGTCAATATTTAAACATTTTAGTGTCAGTTTACATTTGAATAATTCTGTATATCTGCTTTTGTCATCGTTATCGTCTTTGAAAAATATTTATTTAGCTTCAGTTTATTTTCAGTCAAGTTTGTTTTAGTACTCAACTTATTTTATTTCAGTTTCATCACCATGAAAAAATGACAAATTAAACTTAAAATAATATTAACTTTAACAGAAATAAAGTAAACTTATTTTAATATCATTTTATATTGCAGACTAAAATTACTAGAACTTTAACTAAAATTAAATAAAATAATAATAACAAAAAATGATAATATATCTTAACTATATGTGAACATACACTGATGGATAGCAGCTCATATCATTTGCTGGAATAATTATATAATAAATGTTTGACTTCATACTGAGCACACACTGAGACATTATTATTGATATCTTTTCTGAAACTCACTCACAATGGACAAGGTAAGATATAAAGGTAAACAGAGTAAAATCTGTTCATGTGTATTATTCTGAGCTGAGTCTGCAGCAGCTGCTGTGAGTCATTAGACATCAGATGAAACTCATCTGTTCAGATGTGATGATGGCAGATCTTTGTCCTCTTCTCTCTTTCTCGCCTGAATCACAATAAGAGGGTCACTGCGTGAATAAACTGAAGCCTGAGGCACGACATCACGCCACAATAACACACCTGCCAACGAAACACACAATCAATGTGCAAAATATCTGCAAACACAAGAAACATGCAACAACGGCCCGCACACACACACACACACACACACACACACACACGTGCATGTGTCTAATTGTCTGGTCTAGAGATATGTCTTCATAAAAGAGTTAGATTCATAGTATCATAATTATTTCTTTGTGTTGAACATACACCAGCACAAATGATGGAAACATACAAAGTATTTTTTTCTGAAGCAATCAATCTTCTGACCACTTGTCATTTTATAACGATCATTATTAAATCAGCACTGCCAAGAATCGCTGCTATATATTTTCACATATTCATATTAAATAACATTAAAACAGAAATAATGTTTTTTTTTCTTAGCTTAAAGCTATTATAGATGGGTATAATTTTAGAGCTTTTTATATTTTAAATATTTTTATATTTATATGTTTTGTTGTTAATTCAACACATAAAGAATTTATTTACAATTTTTTACTTTTGGTTTTATTTTTATTTCCTGAAGTGTGAAATGTGACCGCCTTACAATTTAATGATCATTTCTAAATCAGCAGTGCCAGATATTGCTGATATTAAAATTAGGCTGAAATTATATATATATATATAAAGCAGAACCAGATGCACAGTATATATTTGTGTGTGTGTGTGTCTCACAAAAATGAGTAAAAATATATGTGTAAATATTTTTTTTTTCTAGTCTAGTTTAGAATATTACCAGATTTAACTTTATATTAGACGCTTTGGATAAAAACATCTACTAAATGACTAAATGTAAATGTATGTTAAAATGATCTATTTGTTTATATCAAATATTTAATCAGATATAAAATATTTAATTTTGGTATTCTAAAATAGATTTTTATCATTGCAATTTCTTGTACATTTTATATTTATTAATGCCATATTTCATGAAATATTAAGCTCCCTGCACAGATAAGAATGTAAACTGCTGTAATGTAGCATGTGCTTGTAATTATTACCAGCAGTGTTAATGCTGTTAATGTAATAATGAAAGAGTCAGGGTAACAGGGTGAGATAATTAATATTCATGATTCATTCAGTTCAGTCATGGCTCCTCTCGCTGTTCAATAGCGCCATCTGCAATCCTGTCATCCCATTTACCTCCTCACACACATCAGAGAGAAGTTTATACACATCATACACATCACTCCTGTAGGCAGCTTTCACAGAGACACTCGTCAACAGCTGGTGTCTTATCGTCACATAACATCAGTTTAAAGCACATTTGTTAATGGAGCTTGTCACCAGATGGTCTTTTGCTGAGAGATATGGCTGCTTTTTGACTGGAAATTATTTAGCACAACGGCAGCAGTCTGGTGCTCAGAAACACTTTCACTTTTAGCCTTCGTCATAAAACAAGGGGGGAAAAATGTGATGTTTATGTTGAGTTTAGAGTTTATAAGCATGCCAACATGCAAAGAAGCTCAAATATGACTTTTTTTTCTTTTTCTTACTTTTTTTTTGCGTGTTTTGATTAGTTGCCAGTTTTATTTTTGTGTTATTTCAAATCTTTAGTGATTTTAATATTATTATAAAATGTGGAAAATAATTAGTATATAGGAAAAAAAATTAAATCATTATTTTATTTCCATTTATTTTATTTATTTATTTTCACATTTTCTTCCCCTTTAAAACATCTTAATGGGAAAGGAACGTTTATTTATAATAAAAAAAAGAAAAAAACACCTAATTATTTTCATCACCTTTTTTTTTTATTTCTATTTTATTTTACTCTAAGAGCAGCCAAAAGGACAGAAAAGTTTCCATTAAAACTCACCTAATTTATTTAATTCTCCTTTTTATTTATTTTTATTATTTCTATTTTATAAAACACAGGATTGTTCTCTTAAGTATCAGTTTATATATAACCTTTTTATGAATTTTTTTCTTTAAAGCATCCAAAGGTATATTTCAGTTTATTTGACTTTTCTTTTTTTTCTTTTTACATTTTTCTAAAAACTTCCAAAGGGACATAAAAGTTACAGAATCACATAATTGTTTTTTTTTTGGTAAAAACATCCAAAGGCACAGGAAAGAGTCCTTAAAGAATCACTTTACATTGATATTGTATATAAACACATAAATAATACTCAAAATCAGGAAGAGGAAAAGCTGCTTTCCACTGTAGTGTATGCTTGACATCAGATATTTGAGTGTTTTTGTAACGTTAAAGTGAAAAGAGTTGTAAGTGCTACAGAACACCGCCAGCAGACTGAGACTCATTAGCAGGACTTCCGTTCTAGCTGTGAGCTCGATCAGATTCCCGTCAGGAATTCCAGGCATTTTTGTGCGGCGTTCCTGGAGTTCCTCGCGACAGCAGCATGTGGATGGTCCGGGGGCCGGGCTCCAGAGCGCAGACCCCCTCTGCTCACCGTCTCGCCCTCAGGCTCAGACCCGTCCCGGGTTGCCAGGGCAGTGGTCAGAAATCCCTGCTCTCCTGTAATGAGTCTGTGAGTTCCCAGATCAGCTGGGAACTCCTTCTTGGGTTCGTTTAGGGGGCAGAGGTGAGGCGTAAAACTCGCTCAGGGCTTTAAAGTGTTTGATTGTCCTCAAGTGTCCCATTGTTCAGGATTATTTAGATTTTTACATAAAACTCTATGTTGGCTTTAAAGTGTTTGATTGTGCCCAAATGTCCCATTAGTATCAGGAGATTCAGTGATTGTTAAAGAAACAAAAAACAAACAATAAAACACTGAATAAATAATAAAGTATAAATAATAAAGTTTTGTATTAATCATTTTGTGCATCAAAAGTAATTTTATTTATCAATTTATTAATATATTATAGTTTTAATTAATTTATTTATATTGCTCTTTTTATAATTATATAATATATTTATAGGATTTTAAATATTTATTTATTTACATGTATTTTCTTTTTATTTATGTATGTATTTATATTATTGTACACATTGTGATGTTGACTCATCAGACAGTGGATCCATATGCAAGCCGTTTAATAAACTTGTAGTCAGACAGTACAAGATCAAACACCAGGGTATCAGGCAATGTGCAATATCCAAAAGGCAGTCCAGGTAAGTATCAGAAAACAGTCCGAAATAATCCACACGGGGCAAACGCTCAGAGTTGCTGCAATAACAAAACTTTGCGCTGTGTTCGGCTCAAGCGCTGCCTTATAAAGGGCAAAACGTACCTCGGATTAAGCTTTCTGCAGGGTTGGCGAAGCCGGAGGTTCTTAGTGGACAGCCATACCAACTGCCCGGGCTCGTAGGCCGGGTTGCGTCTGAGGACAGCTCTCTGAAGGTGTACATGAGCCTGGTTCCATGTCTCTTCGCTCCTTTGTAGCCAGTGATCCAGGGTGGACAGGCTCGATGGTTCTGCATCTGAAGGGGGTCATGCCGGTAGAGGGTTTCTGCAGCGAGTTCTGGGCCCACAGGAGGTAGTGGCTCCAATCTTGCTGATTAGCGAAGCAGTATGTTCTGAGGAAGCAGGTGAGCTCCTGGTTGAGCCGTTCTGCTTGACCGTTAGCTTGGGGGTGATAGCCGGAGGTCAGGCTGACATTAATATTCATCTGTTTGCAGAATATCTGCCAGAGAAGGGGGGTGAACTGTGGGCCTCGGTCCGTCACTATATCTTCGGGGATTCCGTAGAATCGAAAAACTTGTTCCATCACCAGGCAGTGGGTAGTTTGGCAAGTGGAATGAGTCGACAGGCTTTAGAGAAACGGTCTATTATGGTAAGAATGGTGGTGAATGGCCGTGATCCCAGGATGGCCTGCACTGGGGGAATCATGTATGTGATGGAGGAGTCGCAGACGAATTGGCTCTGGTACATACGCACGGTCAGGAGGGCATTCGGGAGGTGGTGGGTCAGCTCCCTGAGCCTCAGTTATCTCTGCCATAATGTCCCACCGAATAGGAGCTACGATGCGTGGTGGTTGTATGATGAACTCGGGTGGGTTGGTAGTGACTTGGAGGTCGAACTGGCGGGACAAGGCGTCAGCCTTACCATTCTTGGAACCGGGACGGTAAGTAATCTTAAAGTCGAACCGTGTGAAGAATAGGGCCCAACGAGCCTGCCTGGAGTTGAGGCGTTTCGCACTGCAAATGTACTCCAGGTTAGGATGACCTGTGAGTACTAGAAAGGGCTTCAGGGATCCCTCCAGCCAGTGGCGCCATTCCTCCAGGGCTGATTTCATGGCTAGCGGCTCATGGTCCCCGGCATCATAATTTCGTTCTGCCGCCGTGAGTTTGTGGGAAAAGAAGGCGCAGGGATAGAGTTTGCCTGGTTTGCCTGGCCGCTGCGATAGCACGGCCCCGATACCGGTGCTGGCTGCCCACAATAGAGGCACAAGTTGTCACGGAACAGCCTCTCACGCTCCTTGTCAGTTAGATGAGTCCTTCCGATCTGCATGGGCTCCGGGGTGCTGTAGTGAGATGCCGCTGGAGAAAGGCGAGAGGGTTGTGATGGGCGCCTTCCATGGCGAGATCGCATGAGGTTGTCCACCTTGATGGCTAACTCCAGGCTAACTGCTCTAGCGTTTTCCCCTCATCCCGACAAGCCAGCTCCAATTGTAGTTCATGGCACAGTCCCTGGTGGTAGATGGCCTTTAGGGGTTCCGGGGGCCAGCCGTTATGGGCCGCGAGGGTGCGGATTCGTAAGGTGTACTCCGCTGCAGTAACTGAGCCCTGTTTGAGTGTGAGGATCTCCTGGCTGCGTTCTCTGCCCCCAGTGGCATGATCAAAAACTTCACGAAACTGCCGTAGGAACGGCTGGTAGCTGGGGAAGGACATGCTTTGTCCCTCCCAGAGTGCTGTGGCCCAGTCCAGCGCCTTGCCCACCAGGAGGGAACAGATCAGAGAAACCTTACTGTCATCGTTGGGGAAGTTGGCAGGTTGCTGATTTTCTGGGCGCGCCGTCGTATTTTTCTGGAAGCGAGACCCGGGCGGTGTGGCTGGTAATGAGCAGCAGGTGGTGGTGGAGTGGCTGCCATTACTGGTGCTGGTGCGGGGGCCTGGGCCTGCGCTAGTGCGGTGATGGAGGAATTCAGGGCCTGCAGTGTTTGCATCATTCCTTCCGTCATATGAGTCAGTTTTTCCAGCTGGTGTTGGTGCGTAGCCTGCACCGATCCCTGCCGGGTTAACTCGTGAGCCAGCTGATAAACAGCCGCTGGATCCATGGGCGGCGAAGTTTTCTGTGATGTTGACTCATCAGACAGTGGATCCATATGCAAGCCGTTTAATAAACTCGTAGTCAGACAGTACAAGATCAAACACCGTGCAACAGGAGTGACAAAGGCAGAGCAAGACAGCACCAGATTCAGGCAGATGGGGTATCAGGCAATGTTCAATATCCAAAAGGCAAGAGCTCAAGCGTTGCCTTATAAAGGGCAAAAGAGCGTGAATACAACGCGGAAGCTTCCGGGGTACGTGGGCAAAAGCGGTCCGGGTAGGAACTAATATTACAGGGAAGGTTCCCACTGATGCCGGTCGGACAGCGCCACAGAGGACCGCCTCGTAACACACATGCTGCATTATTTCTGTATTTATTTATTGTATTTTTTGTGTGTAAGAGATTAATTAATGTACTACAAGGAACATGTTTTCATTTTTATTTAATATTCACACATTAACTATTTTCTCTACTTAACTATTATATATATAATAAGAGCTGTTGTGTGGCATTGATTTTTTTCACTTCTACACAACTTTCATGAGTTACTTTGTTTGGTTGCTGTTTGACTGACGGAAAAATTTAAGAGTGTAATCAATATGGGTTCACAGGCCACAGGATGACATTATGGAAAAGCAAGCGTTCGGCCAAAGATAAGGCGGCGTCTAACCTGTGAGATCTTCATTAATTCCCTGGGTTCAGCAGCAGAATATCAATAGCCATCGCTCTTCAGGGGAAAGAGCAGCCGAAAACTTATTAACAACGATTTGTGGAGGAAAAACTGTTGTGAATTCTTATGAAATCTGCCAACCTTTCCCAAATCCGCACAAAGGCCACGCTGCAATACCCAACTAATTTTTCACTTAAGGCACTTGTGAGTCAAGCCAGCAAAGGTCGCCTCCCAAGACAGCGCAGAAGAATGAAGACATTAAATGTGCTCTATGTATTGATTGGTTTGTTATTAGTTGGGGAGAGAGGAGAAGAATCGAGGCAGAAAAGTTGTGTGATGAACACCTGAGGTCTAAAGAGCATTCAGCAATAAAAGCAGGATTTGGATCCGCTGCAGGAAAAAACAACTGTTGACTGTTTCTGAACTCATCACGGAGAGGTCTGGCTTGAAGGGCTTCAGTAAGACAAGCACAAACACTGATAAAAGTGCTTTCTGAACAGCTGTGCTGCAGATTTACGTTCATTTCTGTCATTCTGGTATCATCTATATCAGATAAACAGACTCTGAAAGGAACAGAGAAGTGAAGGATCTCCTGTGTGAGTGGACGATTCTTGACCAGAATAAGCTGAACGGTGGAAAGAAGATATGGGATAGACCTGAGACTTCATAGAAGCAAATTAAATTAGATTAAACTGAGTTTTGCTTAGGCAAGTACAACTCTATACGATTTGTTTAATAATTGTACAAGAACTGTATTGATTTATCTATTTTTATAAGTTCTTTATATATATATATATATAAAATATAAGATTCAGTTTTCATTTTCATTAGCTATATACCCTGATAGAAAGCCATGAAATGATAATACATTTTTAATAAAGTTAAATTATTATTAGGCTGTTTGATTAAACATACAGCAAATGCCACAATATTGTGAAATTATTATTTTATATTAATTTATATTATAAATGATTATAATATATTATTATTATATGAAAAACATATGTTATTATATTATAATAGTATAACAACCAAATGTTTACTTTTAAATATTATTATTATTTAATTTTAAAATTTAAATATTATTTATTCATGTGATGGAAAACACATTTGAATAGACCAATACAAATAATATTTATTTATTTGTATTTTTTTAAGTTATTTGAGAGACTTAAAAGAGAGACGTGAGAAAGGAATGGAGAAATCCAAATGAAAGATTGCTGTGATTCCAGGTGAGCTGCTGGGAACAGTGTTTGTGAGAGAATGAGGGACAGAAAGCCTGTGGTTTTGTAGTATATCAGCATCCACATGGTTTACATTTCTCCAAATCCCACCAAGAATCTCCTCAGACAGATCAGGTCGACACGGAAATCCAGATGAAGATACTGCAGGGGACATCCAAACTCTTATTAAAACATGCATTATACGCTGCTGGGATTATTGCAAGCTTGGATAAAGGAAACATTCTTCTGTTTGAGGAAAAACAACGCAGATAAAAGATAAGGATGGAGATTCATGATTGATAGTTGTGTTTCTAAACAAACAAATGTTTCAATTTAAAGTTATTTCATATGCTAAACAACATCATTACAGTACAGACTTTTGAATCATGATCATCTGAACTTTCTTCTCTCTATTTCAGGCTGATGTCCCAGACCCCCTCCTGACCTCCTCGTCCTCCGCTAAAGCTTCTGCTTAATTCAATTAAACTCCAAACTGCGTGGAGAGTCTGGGTAAATATTTTCATAAACTTCTCCACCTTCCTACAGCGACGGACATCGCCATGTTCACATCAGTGCTCCTGTGGTGTTCACCAAATAATGTTCACTTAACATTAATGCCCATAGAAAGCACATTAAATGTAAGTAAAGCACCAACTTTTAAGGTTTTTAAATCTGTTTTTGGAGAATGAAATCAACATAATCAATTCAGTGCAACACAAGATTTATGTAAAAATTCAAACAGCATGCTTATTCTGCCTTGTGCATTATATAATATGTAAAAGAAAAGGAAAGCATATTAGATTTTATTGTGTTTTAAATGAGTAAAACAATTCTCACTGACAAATGGGCAAAACCAAGGATAGTGCTAAATAAAAAATAAATAAAAAGAAAGAAAAATTGAAATTGAATAGAAAAAAAATACATATTTTTGTGAAAAGCAACAACAAGAAGCATTACACTCATTGTTTTCCAGCTGCTGAAGAATTTCTTTTGATGATGTTAC
>JAUMHI010000040.1:25595193-25612648 GCA_032359435.1 Enteromius unitaeniatus
TTTTGTGAAAAGCAACAACAAGAAGCATTACACTCATTGTTTTCCAGCTGCTGAAGAATTTCTTTTGATGATGTTACGCTCTGTAGATGATGGGATTTACAAAGCCTTTGTGATCTGATGTTGAAGAACATTGTTTTAAAAGTGTTACACAATCTTTTTACACACTCTTTCACAGACTGGAGAGTCTCTGCTCATCCTTACTTCAGAAAGACTCTTCCTCTCTAAGACATCCTTTTTATGTTCCAGACATGATGTCAGTTAGCTTAATTGATTGCTAAATATTCTTCCAGCTGAATCTTTAAAAAAATGCCTTTTCCAGCCCTTTGTTACCCCTGTGCCAACGTTTTTTAGATCAAATTTGAAATGAGCTTATTTGGTGGAAAAAAGTGTCAAATTTCTCAGTTTAATCATTTGTTATGTTCTTTATGTTAAAATACTGGCGCATGTGATTTGAAAGTATTTTTATTTCATTCATATTTCCAGAATTTGGCTGGCACAGTTAATGAAACAAATGATCAGGCTTTTACTAAAGTATTTTATTGAAATCACAAGCACTTTGTACACCGTACCGGGAAAAGAAATAAAAATTGAAATGGCAACATTGATCCCGGGTTCACCTGTTGAACTGGAGTCACATAAAAAGACCTGCCATGTCTGACCTGAAGCACAAGAGTGAAAAACAAAAAGTCAAACAGCAGCCAAACAAAAGCAATCATCTTTTGATTAAAGCTAAGCATCCCCACCTGCTGCAGCAGACCACGTCTTTCATCTAAATTCCAGAGCTCAGCGTCTGACCCCCGCTTTGTGTCTGTTATTTCCGGACAAAAGCACACAGAATCCCGGGATTGTTGTCTGTGCCCCCAGCGCAGCGGCGTGACACAGGCCTGAAGAACTCACCTTTCATTAAACCAGCAGAGCAACAGGATTTAAATCATACTGCATCTTCCTGAGAACAGAAGAACATTCAAGAGATGCAAACACTGATGAGCAGAGAGAAAAAAATGTTCAGCATCACTTCACACAAAGTTACATAAAGCAAAAAAATAAAAAGAACAAAATAAAATATGATAAAATATGGTATTTGCAGGCAAAACCTTTTTATATTTTTAAATAGAATAATACATTTAAATAAATAAATAAACAAACAAACCAAAAACAGGCAGTAATGGATGTAAGCATAAAAACTATATCAGGCCAAATTCCAACACCAAAACTCATAACTCTTCAATCGTGCCCCCATCCAACACAGTCCAGCGACCAATTCGTACGTGTTCTTACGAGGTGCCAAATTCGTACTAATTCATACCGCCTCACTCGTACGATTTTGTACGATTTGTCTAAAACCCAGTGAATTCATATGAATTGGCAACACGTAAAAAAATTTTTTTTATGAATTTCTAAGAGTGAAGTTGTACGAATTTGTACAAATTAGCCAACTCATAAAATATGTACGAACTGCCGTGAGATCAGGTTGCCCCATCCCATTTCAACATTTGTTGTGAATAAACGCTCTTTGTGTGTTACATGCCCATATACTCAGAAAGTAACAAGCAACATGTCATTTTAAAGTAAAATTTTGTTCAATAAAAAAAACAAACAAACCAACAAAAAACCCACATTGAAAATATGATGTTCCTGAAATGTATTAAGTTATGTGGGATTTTGGTGGTGCATATTATATATGTTTTTTTTTAGGTTTTTGTCTCTTCTGCTTACCCACGCTTCATTTATTTGATAAAAAATAAATGATAAATAAATAAAAATACAGTAAAAACAGTAATACTTTGAAATATAACAATTATTTAAAATAACTCTTTTCTTTTAAAATGAAATTTATTGATGTGATCAAAGCAGCATTACTCCTCTCTGTCACATGATCCTTCAGAAATTACTCTAATGATGATTTGCTGCTCAAGAAAGTCCAGACGAGACATGCCGTTTTTTATCTCACCCATTAGATTTGCTTCTTAAATTTGCTAGTATCATCAAGCGCGTTTAGAGGAAGTGACTTTTTCATAATAAAAAAGACAAAAGCGTATATTATATAGATTATATATCTGCTATGTCTGCATGCATGTATGGCTTGATTTGAAGTGGAGCTCACAGGTGACTTTGTTTCTTCTCCAGCGCTGTATCTCATGAGTCCAGATCTTCATCTAAAGGCTCAATATCCCTGACTGAGGTCTCTCTAGATCCCAGCAGATGTTTCTGTCTATAGTCCTCTCAATCAATTTTTTTTCACAAAATTCCAAAGAAAGCATATCCTGTATAGACAATTCACTGCAATTTCCAGTTAAAAATGAACACTATTGCAGAAAAAGAGAAACAACTTTTATACCTTTTTAAACAAATTATTATTATGAGGGCAGATTTGTTAATAAATATTTTCTAAATGAGACCTCAAACTAAAATGTTTTGGCGTTTTCATCACAGCTCCATTTCTGATTTTAAATGAAAGTACATCAGTTCTTTACTGGCATCTACAGGTTTCATAGGAACCTTTAACTTTGACAGAATTTTACATTGCACAAAAGCTTCTTTGTAGTAGAAATTAAAAAAGAAACTGTAGATTATTACAACGTTCTTTACTCTTAAAAATAAAGGTTCTTTATTGATGATTCCTGGAATATTTTCATCACACAAACAGTTCTTTAGATTATTAAAAAAATTGAGAAAAAAAAACATTGCTGTAAAAAACCCTCTATTGTAAGTTTTATTTTTAAGAGTTTTCACTTGCTCCTTTAAAATTAGTTTTTTTGGGGGGAGCCCAAAACGGTTCTTCTGACCTCACAGCAAAAACTTCCTTTTGGAACCTTTATTTTTAATAGCGCAATATCTTTTTACAGAAAATGTGACCATAGGCACATTTTGTTTTTCAATGAGTCTGGGTTGGGATTGAAGCTTCTGCAGAATGAAGAAAGCAGAAAAGACTTGCCCACAGGTCGGTCTCCTCTTACAGTAGCATTTGTGAAGCTCTGTGAAGCTTTCACCAAAGTAGTAGGTTTCAGTTCAAGTTCTCTCTGTGCCAAAAGCCCCAGAATTCCTTCATTTTGGAGCTTCCCGAGTTCCCGACCCCAACCCATCTCCACCTTGAGCTTGCGTGAGACAAGGCCCCCGGCCTTATCAAACAGGCTTTTGTTCTCCATGGCTTGGCCCAGGTCTCTGAGGATGAGAGATGCAGTTAATACCCAGGGAAGTGGCCCTAATCGCCCGGCGCTATTACTGCGGCCAATATCAGAAGGGATGACAGACTTATTGATTCCAGAGCCACAGGTGGACACAGGTGACTTCCCCCCTCCACAGCCCCCGGGTTTGATCTGCGCTCGGCTGGGCAGGAACAGCTCCGTCTCACCTGCTCCGTGGCATGCAGAGTCCATCTCAGACCATTAGCTCCAGAACCGAGCTTAAGCCCTCAATTGGGCCTGATGACTACTGAGTGTGCAGCTGATTGAGACGCTACCGCAGTCTGGGGATCGTATGCTCAACACGTCTATACAAAAGATCTTATTCTTCTGTGTGTGAGGACTTTTTTGCTAGTTAAAAAAAAAAAGCTAAGAAGCACGTGTGTGGTTCAGTAAACAACACACAACTATGTAAAAGTAAAGAGCAAAGGTCATAAAAACATAAACCAAACATCCAAAACCACGTCCAAAAACCATATTCATCAGCAATAATCATCACTTTTGCAATTCTGATACTTAAAAAGGTATAAAAAAGACCCCAGTTTTGTTGATTTAAAAAACGGTGCAAAAATCCTTCAGTAGTCTGACCATATACACTAACAAAAACATTGTGTTTTGCATGTATATGCAGAAAATGCATACTATGTTTATTGTTTCCTGCTGAAAAAGATACAGCAGAAGCAATGGATTCCATGTTTGCGTGTGATTATAGGAAATTCCTGTTCCTGCTTTTCTCAAAAAAGCAATACAAATAAGAAAAAAATACAAAACAATTAAACAAAATAAAACAATATATATATATATATAGACAGATATCAGCACATGATCATATTGGGATGAATATGTGCATCTTTAGCAAACCTGACTGACTTTATTTGTGGGAGAGAAGTAAATAATGTTGCATTTAGAAGTTGTTTAATGACCGTAACCCTGTACAACTGACTGTTGTCCCATTTCCAATATACAATGGGCCAAGCAAGTCAAAACTTGTGTCACACCTGCTCTTTTTTTGGTTTTAACATCCAAATACGAAACATCAAAGCCAAAGTAGTGACCAAAAAGGGTAGAAGATGTCGAAAAAATGTAGAAAAGCATGCATTCAGTTTTCCATATAACATAGTTTAATGCATCTTGCGTAACTTCGCTTTTTAGTAACACACGAAACAAAACAAAGAAAACACATTCAGCATCTTCTTTTCAAATGCAAAACATGTAGAGAATAAAGAGGCACAGGTGTTACTGATGACATCACTGCAATAATTGTGTCATGTTAATGCACCATAAGAGGTGTTATCGTGACTGAGTTCTGGTCAGTGAAGCAAACCTGAGGATCAGGAGGATCTAGCGTGAGCAGTTTGGCCGAGTGTGCACGCTAAGTGTTGGCAAGGTCTCTCTTGAGCTATGCCATGTTTTGTGCTTCACTCTCTGTCTGTCAGAGCAGGGGAGATTGCTGGTAGAAATATAATCATACACCATTGTGCTTCCCTGAGATCTATAATGGAAGCCCATTGAGTTTTCTGTCACCGCTGGCCTTGATAGTGTGTCCATCAAAATATTGATTCAGTAGGATATGTAATGGCACATTGATTTTCTGCTGAAGGTGAGGAGAAAGAAGCCTGTTCGAAGCCTGCACGACTCAATCAAACCTCTGGACGCTCATTCATAGAGTTCAGGGAAGGGATTTTTATTGTTTTATGGCTTATTGAGCTTCAGAGAAGGTTAAAGTTGATATAATATTAAGCTTTAAACCAACTTTGACAGTCGAGAGACAGAATCTGGCTTTCCCCGGGAGAAGAAAGTTGCTCATCAGGAGGATTAATTGAAATATCAACTTTGTCCTAGATGTTCTCCTAAAATTCCTTAACAGAAATAAAAAGTTACAAGTTAGAAAATGAACATGTAATGCAGCTCAGATGTTTAAGTTCAGAAGTCTGAGTTCATATTGGGAGATTGGGAGTCAGGGTTATTATTGTAAACTAAAACTAAAATCATAAAATAATTATAATTGAAATGTTAATTGAAAAAAAATAACTATATACAGTATATATATATATATATATATATGTATATATATATATATATATATATATACACTTGTAAATAGTTTTATAAAACTTAAATATATTTTATTACAGCAACATTTCTTACTAAAATAAAATAAAAATAAAGCTTAAAATTTAAATAAAGCTAAAATAACCATTAAAATAATAAATAGAAAAAAAAAAATGTAAAATGTAATCATAAGAAAATTACTCCCCTCTCACCTCTTCCACACCGCCAAAAAACCAAAAAAATACAAATAATAATAAAATAATAATAATAATAATAGCAGTTTGTTTGGGGTACAAAAAGGGTAATAAAATAAAATAAAATAAAATTGACAAGCACAAGGTCTTCATTTGTTCATCTCACTTTTTTTAATGCAAATAATATAAACCACCATTTCACAAAGCTTAATAGCAGCAGTTATATGAAGATAGGCTACAGTATCTGTTAAACATATAAATTAATAAATAGTCACCTTTGTCCTCATTCCAGAAAAATTCAATATAGTGGGTAACAGAGTAATATTCAGTGCTGCTGATAGCATTATCAGGTGACTCAATCATTCATATCTGAAAACCAAATGAGTTCAGTTACACTCTGACAGCTGGACGCTTTTATTAGACGTGTACTCTATATATTTCATAAGAACAGTAAGTTTAAAAGTCAACATGGACAGAGTTGTTTATATTAGTCTTGCCACATATTTATAATGTGTATAGGCCTATTTTAGTTTCTTCATGAAATAACGCTCTTTTGTAGAGTTTTGAGAACATCCTAACGAACGTTCTGTCAACATTACGGCAACTTTTTCATAAAGAACTTTGCCAGAACTCTACATCCAAGTATAATTTTAATTTCAATCACCATATTATATAGACAGACAGATGGATATACGGATAAAGTGATGGGCAGATGTTTTTTGGGCAGAATGTGGATCCTCTGCTGCAGACTGCATACATATTTCAAACTGATATTATTACATATGTATGCAACATATTTAAACAGATGAAATTATATTTAACTGACCACACATTTAAGGATAGGCTACTTTTCCATTCAAAATGCTCTTATCCTATAGCGCCACCTGCTGAGCATTTACAAAATATATGAATTGATATTTTTTATTAAGACCACAGCAACCCACAACACCTGAGGAACCTGTCTGAACATGGTAAATGATTTAAATAACACATATTTAAGAAAATATGCTTTAGAAGTAGTGGTAGCTTTTCTACCAGATTGTTACTAAATAAGTAAAATCCCAGCACCTATCCTGTTTTTTTGTTAGGCTTATTGAACTTTGTCAATATTATCTCTACGACCAAGACCACAAAGCACACTCTATGGGTAGCCTAGTTTGTATAGTATTTCATCAATTTATTTTATTTTTCGCACTTTTTTTGTGTTTATACATTTAATTGAATGCATTTTATTTTAAGTTCATCCTATTATAGCTTATTTCTTCGCTCCTCTTTTTCTTTCGCCATTTTCTTTTCTTTTTAGCATCATCTTTGTTATCTAATATCATCACACCAGTGTGTTTTTGTCGTTCAGCATTAGCTGCGCTGAAAAAACATCAATCTGGCACCCAGCGGAAAGTAGGCGTGTTTGTTTACATTTCCTCCTGCGCCACGCGACTGTGCGTGATGACGTAAGCTGTACGCAGCGTTCCGGCTCTCGGCAGAGAGGAGGCAAGTTAGCTTTCAGAAAAGCGGACTAAAATGATGCAAAAAACGGTAAGAATGAACTTTTTATTGCATCGCGAGGGAGGCAGAAACTATACTAATATTTACGTGTCTCCTAAATCAACAACAATGTCTCTGTCGCCTCTTAACATCCTTAAAGTCTCTTGATATGCTAGCTAGCAGTATAGCAGGTTAGCCTGATCTCTGATATACTGAACTGTGAATTTTGACACTTCACTAGTTTAAAAGATGCAAGTTTATTTCCCTCCGACTGTCAACATAGATCTGTTTTTGATATTTGATACTATCTTTATTTCCATGAGGTAGGTTTCCCCGCCAGAAATGATGTCATTGTGGTTTTTGCAGTGCTCTCTTGCATCTCACCAGATGACATTTATAATATATCGAAAAATATCGGCTTGGAAACCATGCTTACTGTCAAAGTGCAGTAGTTATTGCATGCTAGTGTTACTAAAACCTCCATAAAGTACAACTGACCTCCTGCAATCCGTGCACAAGCTTATTTACATGCACTCTGTGCAACAAATGGTACATTTTAGAGGAAAATATAATGCAAATTATTATTTGAATACTAATTATCTGATAAGATTCCTTATAGGTTAATGGCCTGTGAAATAAAATAAATACTGTGAAGTATGTAATTAAGTTTATTATTATGTAGAATTGCAGTTCTGTTCAGACTTGATTTTAAACTGCTTATTGTGTGAACCAACACTTGTGCGAAAGCAACAAAACATGTTTAAAGTCATACTTCGACAGCCGAGAACTGAAATAGCTACATAAGTAACATAGGCTGAATAGAAATATTTACATAACATTATAGTATAAACAACAGCGGAGGTGTGATAGATAACACTGGGATTATTATTAGATTGCAGTTTATATTCATATTTTCTTCTACAATTATTAGCTATCAGCATGAGTTTGAGCAGACACTTCCTGATATACATGCAATCGTTTGCTTGACATTATTCTGAATTTGACGAGTTAAATAATACCACGAAATGTAGGCTGAATATAAACAGCAGACGTGAAAAAAGACAGATTCGGGTCGATGTTAATGAGTGGGCGGAGTTAGTGTAAATAGCCTCTGCCAGTCAGTCATGTTCCATGAAGATGTTTTGTAAACTTCCTACCGTAAATAGAATCAGAATCAGAAAGAGCTTTATTGTTTGCACATACAAGGAATTTGTTTCGGTGTCACAGCTAACAACATCACGAAGAAGAAGAAAAATCCAAAACACAACATATCAAAACTTAATTTTGATTAGTAACATGCATTACTAAGAACTTCATTTGGACAAATTTTGTCATATCCTAACAAACCACACATCACTGGAAAGCTTATTTATTTAATCAAATTAAATAAAAGGATAAACAAACTGTCTGGTTTGGTGGTACAGGGTCACATATTAATCCACACAGTGAAGCTTATTTATTTTGCTTTCCAATTATGCAGTCATTTGCATTTAGTAATTTGCATGGAGGCAGTGTTTGTTTTTGGTCCTTTGCACTGTTGGTGATTTTGATCAGGATCTGCCTTTTTCTCAGAGTGTTTAGATTCTGCCTAACCATGGAGACCGATGCAAACTCCTTCCACGTGGAGTTCCTGGATTTTTCCTGCTCGCTCCTGAAGAAGCTGAACCAGCAGCGTCAAAGAGGGCAGCTGTGCGACCTCGTCGTGTCCATCGGCGGCCATCAGTTTCGCGCCCACCGCGCAGTTCTGGCCGCCAGCTCCCCATACTTCTGCGATCAGGTGCTGCTGAAGAACAGCGCCCGCGTGGTGTTGCCGGATGTCATGCATCCGTGCGTTTTCGAGGCGCTCCTGTTGTCCTGCTACACCGGAGGGCTTTCGGTGCCAAGCGAAGAAGTGGTTTCCTTCTTAACAGCCGCGAGCTTCCTGCAGATGTGGCACGTGGTGGACAAATGCACTGAGCTTCTGGAAGTAGGGAAGAAAAACCGGATCAACCATGGATCGTCTCCTAAAGGTGATGGTTATGCCACTGATAATGAGGACGCTGGTCAGACTGCAGGAGAAGATCTAGCCGATCTAGATCCTGCTTTAGGTCCAGGGCCGTTAGAAAGCGGCGGCTGTTCGTCTCCAGATTATCCGAGCAGCGAGAATGGCTCGGATGCAATGGAGAACCAGTGCTCTAAACCGGCCTATGTACCACCGAGCATAATGGGGCACAGAAAGAAGGTGCATATAAAATCAGAACGGCAGAATCGAGATGCTTGTGGCAGCTTGTTTGGCGCCGAACACTCAGACGAGAACTCTCACAACCCGAACGCAGCAGAGGATTGCTTCGATGAGAAACTGGCGGAGTGCTTGGATCGGGATTGCTCTTATGAAGAGCCGTTAGACTTCTACGGGACCTCCATGGAGGGCTTTTCGCAAGCCTCGGACGAGCTTTCCAACCCGACATCCAGGGATAAACCTCAGCTCGAAGGAGGTGCTGAAGTTGCTAAAGAGGAGACGCCGGTCGACGGCGGCTTGAAGGAGCAGACCTCTCACTCAGGCTTCGCTTCAGTGGTTTACAAGCTCTATCCGTGCCAGTGTGGCAAAAGTTTCACGCATAAAAGCCAGAGGGACCGGCACATGAGCATGCATCTGGGTCTGAGGCCGTTCGGTTGCGCCGTTTGCGGCAAGAGCTTCAAAATGAAGCATCACCTGGTGGGCCACATGAAGATCCACACGGGCATTAAACCCTACGAGTGCAGCCTGTGCTCCAAACGTTTCATGTGGAGAGACAGCTTCAACCGACATACCTCCACGTGTGCAAAGGCCCATCAGAACCGACGGGCCTCCCAGATCTGCTAGTGCTTCTACAGGAACCGTGTAGGAACCTTCGAGAAACCTCAGCATGGAAGCATCCTTTACCCAAATGCCAAACTAGCCACTGTACACAGCAGGATTATTTTAAACAAGCACCTCAATTTTGAACAGAGGCCTTCTGTTCAGTTCATTTGTTCAGGTGTAAAGTATCGGTCAAGAGTTGGGAATAATTACTCCTCATGCTCAACAAGGCTGCATTTATCAATCAAAAATACAGTAAAAGCAGTAATATTGTGAATTATCATTACAATTTAAAATAACATTAAATATGTTTTAAAATGTGATTTATTTAGTCACATGATCCTTCAGAAATCATTTTAATATGCTGATTTGCTGCTTAAGAAGCATTTCTGATTATTATCAATGTTGAAAACGTGTGCATATGTTTGTAAATACTATATATTACCATTAAGAAAGATTCAAGGCAACAGATTCTTAAATACTTTTATTCCACAAGGATGCATCAAATTAAATTGATCAAAAGTGACAGTAAAGATGTTTATAATGTTACAGAAGATTTTTATTTCAAATAAATGCTTTGAACTTTCCGTTCTTTGAAGAGTCTGTGATATTTGTATAAATGTAAAACTTTAATTAACGATACCATTATTATTCTTATTAATTAAGCACCATAATAATTGAATTAAAATGATTTCTGAGGGATCATGTGACACTGAAGACTGGAGTAATGATGCTGAAAATACTGCTTTGCATCAAAAGAATAAATGTATTTCTTCTTCTTTTTTTCTTTTCTTTTTTTTTACGTTACAATAGATAACAGTATTATTTTTTTAATGCTATTTGCTAATTTTTATAATGCATTTTTAATGAAATAATAATAATATAATAAAAATAATAATGCAGCCTTGCTGAGCCGACAATACATTCTCAAATCATCAATTATTTCAAACTTTTGACCAGTCTGGTTTAAAGTCAACATGAAGTTAATGGACTTTTCTCAGTAGATGCTGTTGTAGTAAAATACTATTTCATCAGTGATATCTGAGGGAAAAATATGACCACTTTCTACACAAGAGCCTTGAATGCTGTCATAATATTCAGGTTTAAAGACTCACTAAGCGCTTTGGAGTTTTAACAAGGTTTATCTTATGTAAATAGAAATATTCCCCGCCGCAGCATTATGCTGGATTTCATTTGCTTTAGTTGAGCTGGATTCAGTGTTTGGCATCAGCTCTATTGCCGATCTCTGTAACCAGAGGGTTTCCAATAGGATTTCACAGAGAACAGCGCTTGTTTCAGCTGCTAATCTCTTCTAATCCATTTTATGCTCTAAAAGTCAACAGATTTATTAGGAGGATTTTGAAGGGAAAAAGTCAAATAAAATCTGCATTAATAGCATTGACATTTTCATCTCTTTCTGCAAACAGTGTTCTTGTATGTGATGTTCATTTCGCCGAAATGTTTCTAGAACGTGCAATATTTGTAAAATATTTGACAGGTCATCTCTATATGGGCGAATCTTATGAAAAACATTTCCAGGTCATATCACACACACACACACACACAATATTTTGCATAAAGATATAGAACATCATCTTTATTCTAACTTTCACTTTTCATTTATTTGTAATTCTCAGTGTTTTAAATGGTGATCCTCATTATAATCTTATTACTGTAATACAGTAATAGACATTAATGAATAGACATTTATTGTCACAATATTGTTTATGTAGTGAAAAAAGGTTTTATTTTCTTTATGCAAAATATAACTTTATATTGCCGATCAGTGTTGGCAGTGATCTTATGTTTTAAAATTCATCTGTACGGTTTTGAAGTAAAGTGGATCTAGGAGAGAAATATCAAAGCACAGCCACTTGTAAATATCAAATATCAGTGAAATGAAACCGAGAACACGTCTTTATTGTTATACTTCACAAAGCCATTTCATGCAAATGTCAAAAGAGCACAAAATTTTATATATATATATATATATAAAAAAAAAAGTGAAAGGGCTGTAAAACTCTTGTAGAAAAGCAGTTGGGTGTTTACTTGTAATATTTTCTCAATCTAATGTACAGAATGTGCCATGAATGGATGGTTGGTTGGATGTCTGGCTTTTAGTAGTTTGTTATCACGGTCTGTTTGTGAAATAACTGCAAACCCTGCTTACAACGATACCTCAGATGCTGTGGTATTCAGTAGTTTCAGAAGGTGCATGGGATTTAATCAGTGCTTAATTAGAACAAAATGTAAGCTCATTTTATTATAGTTTTAGATCAAATGAATAGGGCTTTTCTTAATAATACCTGAAAGTGTTGTAAGCTAGTATAGCACTCTAAAGACACATGTTTCTTTCGGCGGTTGCATTGGTAAATTGTAATATGTAAATAGTGTTTGTTTGTTTTTTATGAATGTGCAAATTTCGATATGCCTCAAACAGAACTAACAAGTGACAATCACGTAAGCCGAAACAGAATATATGAAAGTTAAGTAATCAACTCTCAGCAGTAGAAAAATATTTACGGAAAATAAATTCATTATATATCCATTATTTGTCAGGTTTATTTTCCAATAAAATTAATACATGGTATATGTATGTATCTTATAATGTGGTCAAATATATATATATATATATGATTATATGTTGATTTGTTACAGAAAAAGTTATATAAAAACATATATTCTTAAGTGACCAAATGTTCTGAATTGATAGGCAAGGCAGAGCTTTAGGATGTTGGACGTATCACTACCTCAACAGGACTGTCATGATATCTGGTTATCAGAAAACTTTCTCATTTCTCACTTACACTTCTGTTGTGGTTTCTTCTTATAGAAGAACTTTGTGAAACTTTGTACAATAATGTGTTTAGCAATAAATGTTCTATTTGTACAGTAGATCCTGTTTTGTTTCACGAAGAACAATTTATTTTGTGTTCAGGTTGCAGTTCAGAGCTCCAGACACTAGATGACAGGCTCAACCGATATATTATTGGTTCAAGTCTCAGGTTTTGCAAATGTAAAAACATATTTAAGGTGTGTTCTGCGTATATACATACATCCATATGTTTTATATATTACACATACACATGCATGAAATATTTCACCTTTGTTGTGTATCTGGCTTTAACATACTGCCTGTAAAGTTGACTTAGAAATAGTTATAATGCATGCTTTATCCTTTTAGAAATGTTAGTCTGTGATATACTTGAGTCTGTGGTAAACGTTAGAGTTGAATTACACGGGAAGACTTGCTTGCTCAGATGCACCTGCGAGTCCACTTCTAATTCACATTGACGCGGTGCTTCAGCGCGATTGGCTAGCGCTCCCTGGTGGGCGGGGCTGAGTGTCGGTAAACACGCGTGTGATTGGGCAGGCGACCTGTCCATTAGATCAAAGGACCCTACCTGACACTTCCTGCCAATGAATGTTTCTGTTGTTTTGGCAGTGTGTGTGATATCTGTGTGATTTCTGTGTGTCTCTGCCGGGTTTATGCACATCTTTCGCAAATGTCTTTTCATTCGTAAACATTCAGCGCAGCTCTGACGCTCTGGAATAATATCCTGACGCGCTGCACGGGATTATACGCGTTTAATGGATGACTGGAGGCACAACGTGATTGTTTCTTCTCATTGATCCAGGATCATACGGTGCGGAGATATAAGGTAGGTTTAGGTTTAGGTTTGATTGATCTTGTGGACGGATCGATGGAGTATTGATTAGGAGTCTGTGCACGTCATTCATTAAGAAGGGTTAGTAAAGGTGAAAGGTTACAGCCCTGCCCACGTGACGGTGTTATATGACTCAAAATCCTGAGAGAGCAGCTCGTTTATGGCCATGTTTGTTAATAAATCATTATGACATATTTTGGATGAAATAGTTAATATTTGCATATGGTGTGTTATTTGTATTTATCGTAATTTTTCTGTAAGCACCACGCCTCTGTTTTAGCTTTTGGTATTTCTTGAGGTTGTTTATTTAATGGATTGTTATTGTTAATATCTGATACTGTACTTAATAATAATTACACATATGTATGATAACACAAATTTAAAAAAATAATATTTAGCATTTTTAATAAGAATGCAGTTAATGCATTCTACAATAATAATTGCAATGCTGATGACGATGATAATAAAATAATAATTATATATTAATTAAAAATAATAAAATACTAACAATTATTAATAAAAAATTAAATATTTGTTGTATTTGGAAAAAAAGTTAATATATAATGTAATAATGGTATTGTTAATTAAAAATCAATTTCTAGATTTTTATAAATAAGATATGTCTGTCTTTATTTTAAATTAATTATTTTTTACATCATATTTCATCGTTTACATATTTATATTTCTTATTACATTGCAAAATGTAAAAAAAGTTATTTTTATTAGTAATGCTAGGAATTTTATTTGAACCATTTTAATAATCAATATTTACGTTATTATTATTTATTTTATTAGTATTTTTTATTTTGCACCCTCAAGTGTCAAATAGTTGTGTCTAAGCCAAATATTGTTATATCCAAACCAAAGCTAATCACCCCTTATGACTTGATTTTGTGGTCCAGGGTCACATGTTCTAATGTTAATAGTTTATTATGTGAATTTAAGATGTTTTCAAAACACACTTTGGGCGGCACATGTCAGGTTGCACTTGTTCCATTGTAAAGATTTAGGCCATTTCGGTATCAAAGTCGGTATGGTTTGTTGTTGAAAAAGGCATGGTTTCCTCTAAAGCTGAGATGCAGTGTGTGTTTTGCTGCTTGCTATGCAGTTCATGCACTTGTGGTGCAGGCGACGTGAGACGTGTGTAATTGATCGGGACGAAACTTGGAGGAAGTGAGAAGGGATTCAGTCGAGGTGCTCATTCCTGATGGCAGAGGGCCAAAACATTCCTCCGTTCAGGAACCGGTGTAGTATTCGTGTGTTGTGGTGTCAGCTACGCCACATGAATGCAGGTTTAGTTGACCGTGACAAACGTGAATAGCCTTGTCATGAGCAGATGTCATGAATTCTAGTGTTATCATACTACAGCAGTAGATTCTGACTCTAATGTCGGTCCAGTTCTTCACATAAGAGATTTTTTTCTTTTAAAAAGTATTTTTATAACTGAAACTAGCAATTCATCTCCAAAAATGGCACTTATCCACATGCTTTGTAAGCAGTAGCGCCTCTGTTTCGTTTGTGAAAGTGAAACTAGAGAAACCGATGGCGTTTTATAAACCATGTATTGCTGGAATAGTTCACCCAGAAATGAAAGTTGCTCATTTAAGATCTAGATGAATTTGTTTGTATCAGAACAGTTTTGGTGTTACCGTTGCTCACCAATGGGTCCTCAGCATGATAAAATCATCACAATAATCCACAGCACTCCTGATCAAATGAAACAAATGCTGAAACAAATTCAAAAATCTTGTCTCATTTGAATCAGATGCTTCTTCACTGGAGGAAGCGTTATTAAAAACATATTAATGATGGATTTGTTTCTAACAAACATGCATTCTCAAGTTGTTAACTTATTGGACTGGAGTGGTGTGGATTATTGTGATGCTTTTATCAGCTGATTAGACTCTCATTCTGACGGCACCCATTCACTGCAATGCATCCATTATGTAATGTAATGCTAAATTTCTCCAAATCTGAGGAAGAATCAAACTCATCCACATCTTGTATAGCCTGAGGCTGCTTAACAATTTCAGCAAATGTTAATTTGGTGGGTGAACTCTTCCTTTTAAGTGAGTCTTTGAAGTAGTTGTTAGCAGTGGGACAAGCAGGATGGAAAATACATGCTCCTGTGTGTGTGTGCAGTTATGTCAGAGCACATATTTGAACATCTTGAGCTCTGTGTCTGTCTGTAGAGTTGTTGCAGTCGTTCAGTGAGGGGTAAATGAGGGCCCCTGCAGCTGTCTGGACGTCTGACATTACACCAGCATTGATCAAGAAACTTCTGCCAGCAGGTCATGTTCACAAGACTGTATTTATATCTCTCACACACGCTCATCACGTAGCACCCAGCCAGGCCTGAACTTTAACATCTGCATTCACTCCAGTGAGCGTCATTGACGGATGCACTCGAAGGCCTGTTTGTTGTTTGTTTGCGCTGAACCTCCATGGTTTTTAATTGTGTTTTTCCCAAAGAAATATGGTAATGCTAATGGATGCGTCTCTCTTTCCCATGTCATTTACACTGCTATTCAAAGGCAAGACAGCAGTGCATAAAGGGGTCCATAAGATATATTTTCATATACATTTTATTGAATATGCATCACTTTTACTCCACAGGGATGCATTAGGTTGTTCAAAAGTGACAGGAAATACATTTATAATGTAATATGTCTATTTCAAATGAATGCTGTTCTTAAATTCAAAGAATCCTAAAAAAATAAAAGGCATGACAAAAATATTGAACAGCAAGTCAGCATATCGAAATGATCATGTGACAATATTTTAATATATATTTGAGTAGAAAATGGTTATTATAAATTCTATTACATTAACTACATCTGATAAACTCCTAATATGCTGCTTATTAAGGTATCTTTTAGGTTTTTGGTTTTGGGCAGGATTACGGATGTAGAATATGTGCTTTATAAGTAATAAACAGCCAATATGTTTAGAATAGGCATGCTAATAAGCAAAAAAAGTGTTACTGGTTTCTTTCTCATTGCATTTTAAAGAATAAGGCCAACTTAAAAGTGCACTTTTGAGTAAACATGCATTAGTAAAACAGCTTGGAGCTTGAACAGGAAGTGTAAGTGTTGTTGGTCTTTCTAGTTTGTCCAGTAAGTCCTTAAAATCCAGTCTGACCATCTTCTGCTTGCACTACAAACCACAAACTGTCTATATAAACAGTCGTTCAGTGTTACGGCCTGCTCTGATGAGGGCATATGACAGTATTAACATAACTGCGTTGAAGAATCGTGAAGCGGTTGTTATATAAACTAACGAACGCAGGCCGTTTCAGCGCTCGTAATTATATAGTGCTGTAATAATAGGCCTAATGTTATATAAGACTCCTCCAGTCTGGATCAGCATCAGCATGAGCTCAGAAACTGCCAGCAACACCGTTTGCAGATGCTGTCTAATTAATGCTTAGAAAATACATAGCTTTGAGATGCATTACAGCAATCCGTGATCAAAAACTACCTTATCTTACTGCTTCCTGTTGCAAGCGTCAGGTTATGCTGACATCTAATCAGTGGAGCTTGTTTCGAGGAACTTGATTAATTAAAGATAATGTACTGAAGCACTTGCCTAAAGATGTCTTGCTGCATGTGCACAGTGAAAAGAGAAATTAGGACACAAACGCCTGAGCTGTTGTAATCTCTGTCACCGTTCTGTTATACTGTAGATTAATATCAGCCAGGCAGATACTTAATGAGTTGTGCAATGGTACTGTTGTTTTCAAAATTGAAGTTAAATTTGTTAATAAAAATAATAATAATTTATATATGTATATATACACACAATATATATATATATATATATATATGTGTATGGCAAAATTAATTAAAATTAAATATATATGTATGGCAACCAGGCAAAATTAATTATTAATAAAAATAATAATAATAAAATATTATATAATAATTATATTGTATGTGTGTGTGTATATATTTATTTATATATATATATATATATATATATATATATATGTGTGTATATATATATATATATATATATGTATATATATATATGTGTATATATATGTATATGTATATG
>JAUMHI010000040.1:25612748-25638773 GCA_032359435.1 Enteromius unitaeniatus
TAAGTATATGTATATGTATATGTATATATATATATATATATGTGTGTATATTTATGTTGATAATATATCATTTTAAATGTATTTATTTTTGTATTTTGTGATTGATAAAAATTGATAAAGGCAAATTGAATGGTGCAAATGATCTGTTTTAAAATCGATTTTTATACTTTAGAGTTCAGTTTGTTAATTTTAATAAATTAATTTGCAACATTGATATTGTTATATTAATACAAAATATTTTCTTTTATATGTTAAATCCTTTTTTATATAAATGCAATATAAATAAACATATTATTTACGTATATTTATTCACACTCTCCATTTCCTCTGAGTATGTGTTGTGCCATTTAGAAACACATCAGTGGAGCAGCAGATTTAGTTATTTGCAGCTTGAATTGATATTTGTTTTATTTTTGCTCTTTGGCTCGCTGTGCTGCTATTTTTAGTCGTTGAGCCGTCTGTTCAAAGGGGAGCCCGTGTAGATGAAGTTCTCACCCTCAGAGCCACACAGCATCAGTTACCAAAGTGCAGATCGAAGTGTGTGAAATATTAGAATCTGACCCAATTATTTCTTTCCATGGCTGTATTTGTGAAGCAGCAAGCATGTGTGAGGTATTTGAGACGTGACCACCTGTTCAGTTCTGCTATTCTGGTTATGATAGCAGCCCTGTTGCTGCCTGTCATAAAAGTGGCAGGTTTACAACATTTAGAGTCATTTTAAATGTGCAAGTAAAGTAGTTTTTTTTGTTTTGTTTTGGTTTTTTTTATTCAAAATTTTAAAAACAAATAAAAAAAGTTCTGCAGTTACACAATTTACAAATACTTTTTTTTTAAGATAAAAATAAAAGCTATTTTTAAAAAAACTAATTTTATTAAAGTTTATATTTATAGTAAATCTAATTTTATAAAGTATATATTTTTGTATATTAACATTCAAAAGTTTTTGAAAGTCACTTTTTTTGTCAAATATGGCACAAACACTAAATCTAGTAAAAAATAAATATTGTGAAATATTATTACTATTTCAAATAATTATTTTGTACTGTCAAATATTGAAATTGTAATTTATTTCTGTGAAGAAAAGCTGAATTTTCAGGATATTTTCAGAATTTTTCACATGATCCTTCAGAAATCAGTCTAATATGCTGAATTGCTTCTAAAAAAAAAACATTTCTGCTTGTAATATTTATAATAAGCAAGTGTGCTGCTTCATATGTTTGTAAAATATTTTGATGAATAGAAAAAATATTCTAAAGATTCTTAAGTGGATTTTCTGTCACTTTTGATTCATTTAATACATCCTTGCTAAATTTAAGTAGAGATGTATTTAAAATAATCTTATTGATCCCTAAATTTAAATCCATAAATGTATGTATTAGTGCTGAAACGATTCCTCGGGTAACTCGAGTACAAAAAATTGAGGCAAAATCCTCTGCCTCGAAGCCTCTTTTAATTGATTTTAAAGTTCATGTCACATTTTTTCACAATGATTTTTGCAATACTATGACAATGCACTTACGCTTACGTCACCCACGAAGCGGAAGGAGACAGCAGTGTTTTGATTTGAGGGCGCGAGCGCGGACTAGTGCCGTCTGCGTAATGAAAGGGAGCAATGACAAAGACGATGAGCAAAGAGACCAAATAAACAGGAGAAAACTCGGAGACCGGAGGAGCACTGTCATCCGAGACCAGGTAAATTCAATGTAGGAATGAGTTTACTGTCAAAAAAGTTGTGCATGGCTTTTACGATTAAACATACGTTATACTTTTCCAATACCATGGCTTGGATGAATACTTTTTTTTAAATACTGAACGTTGAATAAATTGTTGATTGCAATGAATAGGGTTTATAAATGCACAGCCATGAACTTACTGTATGATAATAATATTAAACAAAGAAACCGATTAGTTGTTCATTTTAAGAGACCTGTCTTATTTTCTTTTGAATAGTTAATATTGCTCTTTAACGAAGCAAAAAAAAAAAGATCAAATTAATCGAAAAAATTTTCAGTAGAATACTCGATTACTAAAATATTCGATAGCTACAGCCCTAGTATGTATGCGTTTATTTCAGACTCTGAATTCTGATTGAATTAGATTTTTTTTAAAGCTAAATCTAGAATGTTAATTGAATTCTGTATTGTTGTGCAATTAAACTTGTCATTGATTGTAAGAACAATACTTCTTCCTTTGCTGCCCCAGTGACGGCTTTTGTACCTTTTTTTTTCCTGAGTGATATCTTTTATCCGTCTGTCCTGCGCTCTAGTGTCACAATCAGCTTGTTCTCATTTCACCTCCCTGTTCTCCTCTCTAACTCCCCTGATGTTTGATCTGGCGTGTTATATGACACTGGATCCATTGGAAACGCTGAGTGTGCTCACGGCTGCACTGATGTCATGCTCTGAATCTCAGATCAGCTATGAGGTGCATCTGAGGACGAGTCCACCTTTGAAAGGCTTAGGGATGTTCTCTATGTCTTTTATCTTCACAGCTTTAACTCATTGGGGTCCGCTTTTGAGGCGTCTTCTTCTGATGACGCCAATAAGAACTTAAATTACACCTTGAGTTTTGAGCGTACAGATAAGAGCAATACAGCAATCGAATCTGTGAAGGGTCTACTTTAATTTGTATACACGTATAATAACAACACAACTTTGTGTATTAAGAAAACAAACAGGGTGCGTGAGTAATGCCCATTTCTTTATTAGTTAGCTTGGTATTGTGGCATACTTGAACAAATGTATTGGCTTTTTGCACTATTCTTAGACTTTTATATTTTAACATGTAATTTGTGATAGCAGCTATATTTTCTGTTATCTCAAGTTTTCTTTGTGAATATTGAACTAAGTACTGAAAATATATGTTACTAACATATTATTGTCACCAAGTTTGTGCTTATTAGACTTTAATTACTACACAAATGTCAGGCCATGTCAGAACTTCTTCAGACCCCCAAAACACCCTCAGACCCCAGTGAGTTAACCCCCTAGGAGGCTAGGGTTAACAGATGCTCGGAGCCCAGCCTGGTCCCCGCATGCCCCCCAAAAAGCTGTAATGTGCGGACGGCACCAAACAAGCCCCCCCCAAAAAAAGCCTGAAATGAGCTGGACGCGGAGCTAGATGTTTAGGGAGGCGTCCGCCCCTGCTGAAGGACCTCCGGCAAGAAGTAAAGAGAACCGTTGGGGTGAGGGAAAGACGACCATCTCTGGCGGGACCCTTGACCTCTTGGGAACCGCCATTGTGGTCCCACGACCGCAACGGAGGGGACAGGGGCTGGCGCCCTAGGGAGAGAGTTGGGGTTAAGGGTAGGCGGGGGAAGACTAGGGGAGGCAAAGGCATAAGTACAGGCAGCAGAAGTACAGCCAGAGAGGACCGTGGCAGGCAGTAGAAGGTCGGAGAGTGCCAGGCGGTAGAAAAAAGGCCAGAGAGGGCCGTGGCGGGCAGTGAGAGGCCAGCGATGGGCAAAACGGTCAGAGAGTACCGTGGCATGCGGTGCAGGCCAGAGAGAGCGTGGCAGGCAATGCAAGGCCAGAGAGAGGCCAGCAGCGGGCAAAGCGGTCGGAGAAGACCGTGGAGGACAGTGCAGGACATAGAGAGGCCGGGCAGCAGGCAGAACGACCAGAGGGCCGGGCGGCAGGTAGTACAAGGCCAGAGAGAGGCCAGGTGCAGAAAATACAGCCAGTGAGAGGCTGAGGCGGGCAGGCGGAGCGAGGCCAGAGATAGACCAGATGGCAGGTGGAACGGCCAGGGAGCCGAGCGGGCAGCAAAGGCCCGATAGAGGCCGGACGGCATGGGCTGTTTTTTCCAAGTACAAGGCCGGAGAGAGGCCAGGCAGCGGGGGAAAACGGCCCAAATATGTTGATGAAACTTCAAGTTGAAATTATTTACAAGATGAACTAGGCAAAATAGCGCTTAATGATTCCCAGATCACTTTTAATCAACTCGAAATTGCGGCTTATGCAAACCTCAGCGAGTCTTTAGAAGTGCCTACTCCTGCTTCTCAGCTCAGCGTGCACGTCTCTCTCAGCGTGTGTTCATTTCAGCTGCTGAGAGGAGCAGAACATTTGGTTAAAATAGATATGTTACTATCTAGATAGATATGTTACTGTAAGTCTTATATACATGCAAATGTAGGCCAAATCATGCCATAATCATGCCTATCTTAAGTAGATTAGATTTAAATCAGGCAACGGCTCGTTTAAATTGGGATATTAGTCCAGATAAATATCTTTGTAAGGTAGAGCTGGTTTAAGTAGGCATAGAAAATATTGGGTTAATTTCAGTCACTATTTTATTTTTCATTTCGTTTTTAGTGACCGCAGAAACCATTAAAAGTATTAGTAAAACTGTTGTATTAAGAAATTTGGGTGCATATCATTACATAGTGTGACCACAGAGAAACGAGAAGCATGACGCACTGACTTATGAAGTTATATATAGCTATAGCTGGAGCCAGCGAAAGCGTTTGGGCCAAAGCAGAAAGCAAGCTAAGTTTAGCGGTGGTGAAAACTGCGGTTCTGTCCGGCTCGCGGAGAAACAGCTCTGAGACAAAATCAGAGATTGGTGGCAGCTGCGAGCGTTCATGCGTGCTCCTCCTGAAATTCTTGCTTAATCGTCATCAGATGTAGAGCTGCACGATTTGGGAAAAATGTCACATTGCGATTATTAAGGTCAAAATTGCGAATTGCGATACGATATATAAGTGGTTTGACTCAACTTGCTTGTTTTGAAGGAAAATGCACACACGGATTACTAATAATGCTGAAATCAGTACAGTATAGAGATACAGTATACAGTGCAATCTAACAACAACTAATTAAAACTAAATTGTACAACATTAAATAACAGATCTTTAATAAGATCTTTACATTACTGAATTAAATTACATTAAATGAACATTAAAATAAAATTAAAAAGTCAAAAGTACAGATAAATAAAACAAATACCCATTTTTTATATTTTTACATGTTATCCCAAAACATTTTAGCAGGATGTAACACGTATAGTATATTTAGTATATTTCTTTTGGTATCTGTTGTCCAGTGTGCCAATCATTTTCTCAAATCCCTCTTTGCTAAAAATAAATTGCACAAAAACAGAAAAGTTTTTGCCCAAACTTCAAATTTCTATTAAATGAATAAAACCAGAAGCATTTGTTAGCTTTAAGATTTTTTTTAAATTCAATTATTCAATCCAAAAACACTTTATTGTTGGAATTCTTTCCTAAATTTGTCTTGGATCTCAAAGCTTAACGTATTCAATCTAGCATCTGCATACAAGCCTTCTGCTGCCTGGCAAAATGTTATATTTCTTATACAAAATGTGAGAAGCGTCAGACATAATATGACAGAAATAATATGACAGAAAGATGCTTGTCTATAGCCTCTTAATTTGCGCGAATCGTGCTGCAGGATGTCTAATTGCGTCTTTGTATTGACTTAACATATAAATCACTCGAGCTTTAACGCGAACATCAGATGCGAACGCAAGAATGAACGTCTTGTTACGTCCACGAATGCATTTGTTTATTTAATAAAATCGCAGCATTGGCTGGAATGTAATCGCATAGGCTGACATCACGATTGCGATATGATTAATCGTGCAGCACTATTCAGATGTAAGGCATATAGTATGTGTTTTCTTATTCTTATATATAATAAAATATTTATTAATATTTTAAGCTAGTTTACCAATTTTCATTTCAGTTATTTTGTTTAATTTTAATGTGCTTTTGTAATATATTACAGAACAACTTAATTTAATTTCATGTTTGAGCACTATTTCAGTTTCAGCTTATTTAATGATTTGCTTTATTTCCATTTTTAGTATAATTTTCACACTTCGCATTTGTTTTAGTTAGTAGTTTCAATTTACATTTATGTTTAGGAATTTTAGCACTTACATTTATTTCAGTTAGTTGCCAAGCCTTTTTTAAATTTATTATTTCTGTTTCAGTTATTTTAGAACTTATCTAACTAAAATAAGTAAGTTTATGCCAAGGTAACATTTCTATTATTTAATATGTATTATTATATCTGCTTTAGTATTTGTATCACTTAAACATATTTAGTGTCTAGCTGCTTTCGAAAGAAAGTAGAATGCCTAATATTTGTATTTTACTTTATTATAGTTAACAACAAAACATTTGATTAGTTTTTGTGTTAGTTTGCAAGGTTTTAATTTCTCAGCAGTAAAACAACTGAACCAGAATTAATTTACAGTCTGCTTATGCAGTGTTTCCTTCTTATTCTGTGCTTACATGTTTAGTATAATGACCACTTAACTTACTTATTGTTCTATTTTCTATAAGTAACTGATAAGTTGTATAATGTACGGTGACGCAGTCATCATCACGAAACAAAATGCTTGAGGATGAAACAGAAGAAGTCCTGACCGCTCCGTCAGATTTGATAATGACCTCCTTATGCACGTTTTCCCTCACATGTTCTTTCAGGGAAGTCTCTGATAAAACTTTCTCCAAGTATGACATTCAGGGTGAAGTATCCCTGCTGCGCTTGGGGTTCGGTTTCCCCCGGCAACCGTCAAAGCCCATTCAGAAACTCACAACCGCAGCCAGCCGGCCCACATTCCAAGTGGTTTGCTGTTGCCATGGCGATGGTCCCTTAGAGCCGAGGATTGTGGGAGGGATGAGAAAAAAAAGTGCTCTGTTGCCAAGTATGATCCCTGGGATAAAAAATTCAAACATCGGTTCTGCTGTAGATATCTCCAGGGTGGACGCCTGATACTAATGTCGAATTCTGCTTTCAGATTATCATGTCATATCATCATCCTTCTGGGTTTCAATGCTCAATTGTAGAAAACGTTTAGTTCATTTATTTTTTCTTCTTTTTCCGGTTTCCGGCTAATATGCATGCGTGACCTTGACCTGTGAAGTTAGGAGTTCATTCTCACGGCTGGCAGATGAGTTCAGACTGAAACTCTGACGCGTGACGCAGGATGTAGATGTAGAGCAGTGATATTAAAGCAGCACAATCTTCACTGCACTTTCAGTGGTTGCCAAGGCAACATTTCGAATTTTCGTTTAAATTTTAGAATGTTGAAGTGGCAGCTTTGCCGCTTTTGAAATATTTTGTATCGTTACGATGTCAGTGATTTTCCAGTGCCATTTCCTGCTAATGTTTTGGTTCAGCATAATTTGCATATTTGACCCCTTTCAAACACTGGCTGTATGATATTGAGATCCAGATTTTCACACTGCAAGAGAGATGAGGGACTCGTATGCTATCATTACAAAACATTTAGGCCTACTAATGCTGACGAAAAAACTGGAACTGGAAGATATTGTTCTTCTTTTGTTTAAATCTAACTTTTTTTGTTTTCTTCATTTATTTTCCTTCAGGAGCTACTTTCCAAGAAGACAAAATCATTTTGTCCTGATGCTCAGTTTAAAAAGTTAACGAATGAATATATATATATATATATATATATATATAATATTAATAATAATAATTGGTATTATTATATATGTCACACTGCATTATGGGATATTATCCATTAAAATATAAGTTTAATGCTGTCCATAGACTTGGACTAATATTTGGGTTTTCCTGTTTCCAGTACTCATTCACTACCTGATGAACTGGTTCTTGTAGAATTACTGTTCTTAAGCCTGTTTTGGGTGATACTCTAGTGTAGTTTTTGTCCTCCAGGTCATTTCTGAGTCATTTTAATGAGCAGTTTCATCAAGTATGGTATCTAAACACTAAACATGCATCCTTGGTGTGCAGTCTGCAGTATCGGTCAAAAAACATTCAGAGGCTTTAAATGCATACTGTTTTAACTTTCAGTATTGGACAAAATATCTATTACTAAATGCGTGTGTGTGTGTGTGTGTGTGAGGAGGACAGATCCTGGAGTGAGTTTAACAGCGCTGCAGACCGAGCTGTATAATTACAGCACCTCACAGCTGCTTTAATGCACACGAGAGAGAGATGAGGGGTCATTAAAGAAATCAAAGGTGACAAAAAAACAGTGTGATTAAAGACGAAGGTGATGACTAATACTAATGCGTGTTATATTGAAATATAGCTGTTAACTATAGCTGTTAGCAGCTTTTATCCAAAGCACTTTATAAATGAGGACAATAAAATCAATAAAAACTGACCCCTAAAGGTACAGAAGTAAACCTTTTATGGCTTGAGCTATGCTGTTCTGTACTATACCATACTATAGCGTGTCACCATATGCTGTACTGCACAATACTATTACTATACTATCACTGTTCCTGCTAAACGATACTATGTTGCACTATACTATAGTGTATCACCGTATGTTATACTACACAATATTACACTCTATATAAAGATACTATATTCTACTATTGCATAGCATATCACTACAAACTATACTGCACAATACTGTAAGAAATACTGTGCAGGCTATACTATGCTACAGTAGCTGTATTTGTTGAACGTGTTGGCTTAAGGGTTGAGCAGGTGTTCGTGCTTGATTTAAACCCTTCAAGTGAAGTTCGTTGAGGCTCCCACTCAATTGGAGTGGACTGAGCGAAAGCGGGAGATAAACTACTATGCATCTCCTTGGAAACACTTAATGGCTTTCACACCCGCTCTCAGTCCAGATGGCGTGATGTCAGACGGACCGTGAAAGAGGGCTCGACTGCTGCGCTGGTGATCCACGGTAATACCGATGTGTGAGATAGTATTATCACTGACTCATGGGGGATTACAATGGCCGATATTATAGGAAACGCAGCTCTGGTGTGAGAGATGGAGGCTTTTGGGGTGTGGTGTACCAATAGGAGAAGAGAGAAATGTGAGCTGTCTCAAATTCAGCTGAATCGAGAAGACTTTGTGATTGACCCTTGATTGTGTGGCGTCCAGGGTCACACTGGAAAAACTGGGATTATTCACATTGCTCACATAGTTATGCTTATCTTATAATTTGTAATTAACGTTATTTAAAAAAAACATTCAAAGGAACCTCTTATTTCAGCATGACACATATTTATGTATTATTTAAATATAGTAGGCAAATATCCTTTTCCAGCTTACATGGAAAGGAGTTGATGAAGTGATATAACATTAAATGGATGTTTAAAACAAAGCTGTTTTAATGAAGCACCGTTTATAGTTGTGTGCCGCCATCTTGTGTTATGGCTGAGTGTTACAACAGTATTGTTTTTAAGGTTACTGACAAAATAATTCAAGTTCTAACAGTTCAATGATGTATATTTTTTTGTTGTGTTAATGGTGTATTTTTAGTAGGCTATATGTAACATTTCAAGCACCTTACAGCAATCACTATCTGTTAAAATTAAAGTATGGTATTTAAATCATTACATCGGTGAATGGATTTGATCATGCATTAAATAGACCAGCATTCAAAAACATGGTTAGTAAGATTTTGATTTAGAAAAAAAATTTAATTTGGATTCAATTTATCCAAAGTAAAGACAAAAAAAGAAAGAAAATGCATTTCACAACAATATGAACTTCACTGGGCGCTCCCTCAAAGATTTCAAAAGTTGTGTTGCTCTGACAGATCAGTATATTGATAATGAGCCAAAATGTGTGGATTTCATATTGATGACAAACCTTCAGAAGAAAAACTCATGTGGCCACTAGAGGTCATCACATCACCTCGGAGCGCTTTGACTTCAGTAACAGAACAGCAATAATATTTACTTTCACAGTGGTTCATATTTAAAATAATAGTCAAGGATTCTTGCATCAAAGAGGTGGTGATACCTGCGGGGGGTGATGTGTTAATGAGCATTAAAGCATGATTTCTGTTTCTAGAGTTCAGTTGCTATACGTTCTCTGGTTGGCCAGACTTAAACTTGTTCATTTGCAGAAAGGAATTAGTTGATGCACACTCATGCATGTCGTGTTGTGAAAAGTTTGTATGCAAAAAGCCAGAACATGGCAACGGCTCTGCAGTTCGAAATAGAGTTATACCAAATCTACTTGATAAGAGCAACTCACAGTTGGAGCTGAGATTAAAAATCAATCTCCCGATTCTCAGACCAAAGCGGGGTCGTGTTGCTAATGGATTGGCTGTTTCAGATCTCCAGCTGAGTGCTGAGAACTTTCCCCAAACCCATTAAGTTTTAATCACTGTGTGAGTGATCCGAGAGGATTTCCATTGGAAAAGTCACATTCTTTCCTATTTGCTGCGCCGGGCGGTTCACCGGTCAGTCAGGTATGCTGGGGCTTCCTCCGGCCATCTGGGAAAGAGAGCAAACCGAGTTCCTCAGACGCTTAGTATCAGTTTTTCTCAAGAACAAATACACACACGCACACAGACCACCAGTCAAACGATTGAACCCAGCTTTTTCTGTAACCACAAACTCCCATGAAGCACTGCATTTGACATTGGGTCAGATATCTTATACAATGTGTGTATCTTAATATTTTGATGTCTCTCTCTCTGTCTGTCTTTAGGTATGGATGATTTGTCATATGTGGGGTCTGGCTGAGGGCCGCTGTTGCCCGGGCGACTGCACCCCATTGGCTGATTTTCCAGCATGTACCGTAGAAACGGCCTATCGGATGGCACCAGCATTAGCTCCGCCTCTTCTGAGGTAAATGCTCCTCCTTAAATTTTTTTTTTAATTAATTAAAAAAAAATTATTTATTTATATGTATATTTATTTATTTATTTATATATAAATATATATATATTTATATTTATATATATATATATATATTGTTTTTAGTGTTGGAATTTAATTATAACTGTATGGTGGTTCAGTGATTCATGCACAAGGTTATTAACTAAAACTATAAAAAAAAAAACATTTTCATTACTTGAAAGAAATAACAAACACTAGCTGAAATAAAATATCTTAAAAACTTATTTCATTTCAGGTAGTTGGCAAAGCAGCATTTCTCATTTTTATTTATTTTAAATATGTACTAAAATATGTAACACTGAAATAAAATAAAAAAAATCTATATACAGCATAGACATCGAATAACCAATAATGTGAAAAAAAACTAAAAATTAAAAAGCAAAATACACTAGCAGCTCACTGCTTAAGTACACAAGCATTTATACAGTATACAACTGTCAACACATACATCCTTAATGTGTAACACGTTTTTTTTTTTTTTAAGCAAATAAGTACTGAAGCGCACAAAATTGCATGATTGACGTAATTTACATCACACAGTAGATGATCTTGGGAGTCGGGAGAAGGAGTTTATCACACTGAGCTTCAACAATGGCTGAAGCACCTGTAACCCTGGTAGGCAGAAATTTCTGTATTTTGTAAATCTATTAATCTAATCTTATCTATCTCTAACACTAGTGTTCTGTTCTTTTTCTAATATATCTGGTTTTCTTTTTTTACGTATTATTAAAAAACAAAATAGGAATATTTATACCTTGTTAGGAGTACTGTGTTAGACGAACTGGGACTTACACAGCCCTCACACATTGCTCTCCTGTTGGTCTTGTTTGTAAGTCACTCTAAATACATGTAAATATAAGTAATGCGTGATAGTTAATTTTTTACAAATGTAACGAGACCAGCCTTTTCTGGAACTTGTGCCTTAAAATGCTCTGTTAAATGTTATATGCTACAGTAGGTGTTTCTATTTACAACATAGTTTTGCAGAATTGTAGCCAATCACAGACATTTTGTTGAACACATCAATGCAATGACCAATCAGAGACTTTCTTTGGAAGTCATAAGCGCTAATTAAATGTGTTTAGGAGGAGCTCTGTGTACTGTTTGCTAGTTTCTTTCAAGCTGTAGCTATCAAAATACAAAGACCGTGTAAATAAGAGATTCATTGTGAAGTATAGACAGGATTTTATTATTGTTATAACAGGTGTTCATTCAGTCAGTAAGCTTGCCTGATCAGATTAATTAATCATAAAGGAAGCGCTCTTCACTGGGTTTCTCAGTAACCCATTCATAACTTGAATAAAAGTTACATTTTTCATGCTGATAATGCTTTTAGGAATAACAAACCCTATTAAAAATGGGATGTTTGGCTTGGAGACAGGTGTGTGCATTACATCTATTCGGACGGGGCTAGTTTTACAGGGTTTTTCTCTCACAAAGTGATAACTCCAGGCCGATTGACCAACTGTTTTTCAGCAAACTCAGTGATCCTCTGAGAGAACTAATCCCATCCGAATGCGGTGATATTTTTTTTTAATATACATTTAGCTTCACCATGGTATTTGTGATTTACACTTATTGTAATCAATCCGATTGGCCATAGCAATGCAGAGCATGTGATCTCTGTGACGCCCAGATCTACAAAACAGACACGTCCAAATTGTGTGTGTGCATGTATGTAATCTAGGTCATACTTGCATACATGTACGCCCACACACACACACACACACACACACACGATTTAAAGAGATTTTAATGTTCAAATGTTCTGGTCAGTACTGTTGTGTGTTTGGGGTCAGTGCACACGCTGTCCTCTGCAGGGTGGCTGTCTGACGGCCAGTTTATGGGTTTGCGTTGGAGCATGGCATTGCTCTAATGAGTGTTTGACCCTGAGTGAGGTAGTGCCTCTGCAGACCCTCCTGGTCCTCCTCATCTCCACTGCTAGACCTTTCTTCACCTCTGTTCACCTCTCATTACTCCAGCCACAGCAGCACCACCAGCCTACGACCTGCTGCCCTTTGTTATCTACAAACTGACACGCTCCTCCACTAATAATACATACAGGTTCATCTAAACAAATATGAATATTGTGATAACATTATTATAAATATTCTAAATTCATTCAATGTAAAGTAAAACATTCCAGTGTTTGTTTTAATTTTGATGATTAGAGCTCATCTCTCTCTCTCTCTCTCTCTCTCTCTCTCTCTCTCTCTCTCTCAAATACACACACAGCATATTTATATACATACATATGTGTATATGTGTATGTTTTAAATACTGAGTTTTTGACATTTAGCACAAATTAGTACTACTGTTCAAAAGTTGAGGTTGATAAGATTTTCTGATGTTTTTGAATGAAGTCTCTTAAGCTCAGCAAGGCTACATTTATTTGGTTAAAAATACAATAAAATAGTAATTTAATTTTTAGACACAAAAATTAATTTTTGCAGTTTCAATAACTGTTTTCTGTGAATAATGTGAAAATGTAATTTATTCCTTTGACGCAAAGATTCATTTTCAGCATCATTAGTCCAGTCTTTAGTGTCACGTGATCCTTCAGAAATCATATAATGATTTTTGGCTCAAGAATTATTTCTGATTATTATCAATGTAGTGCTGCTTCATATTTTTTTGTGTGGAAATTATGATTATTATTCAGAATTCTTTAAATAGAAAGTTCAGGTAAAAGACATTTTAAATGTCTTTACTGTTACTTTTGATGAATGTAATGCATTATTGGTGAAGAAAACATTAACGCCAAATTTTTGAAAGGTACTGTAGCCAACCATAATGATGAATGATTGACTTAAAATGAGCTTGAAAGGTTCTGTAAGTTCAAAGTCTGAAAATCAATGATATTCTTATTTTTCATGGTAATACCGTGGTACATTTTTTTGTTGTTTTGTGTTTTTTGGTAAGATTCCATGTTTTTTGTCATTGACTGAACGAATTCTGTAACTTTTAAAGCCAAAGTTTCTAGTGTCAAGTCATACGTCCATACGCTCCCAGACGTGTCCTCATGCAGATGCTGCTATCATCAGATCAAAGCTCCTTTCAGTCGAGATCCAGGAACGTTTTCATGGTTTTTTTCCAGCTCTGGCAGTCATCCCATGAGAAACATCACGCTAACTCGACAACTTCTCTTTTCCATGGAAAGAACTGGGCTGATATTTTTTTAATGATTGGTTCAGCTGTGGCTGATGGTCAATACATGAGGGCCACGCCAGAATAAATGAGGGATAATATATAGTCATCATTATCACAAATTAAACCAGAACCAGCACAAAAAGACCAGGAACTTTTAGGAGGACCGCAAATGTGGTCAGTTTGGATTAGCTCATTGTTTGCATCCCTTTCTTCTCTTTAATTGTTCTTGCATTTAAGAACATCTGTAATATTTCACACTTGACATGTTGGTATCTTCATATTGTTTCTTTCTCTTACTCAGGGAAGTAACAGCTCTGTGTCTGTGGACGGCCCGAGCGCTGACTACGCCAAGAGCTACGATGCTGTCGTGTTTGATGTGCTCAAAGTGACGCCAGAGGAGTTTGCAGTGAGTAAAACTGTCAGCGGTGAAATTGATGCGTTCTCTGGTGGAAAACTGAGACGGCCTTTGGTTCTACATCGTTTGTCTTGTCCTGTAATGATGCAGTCTTATTAGTAGCAGTCCTGGTCCTTCGGGACCTTTCCATTCGGAAACAATAGCTCCTATCCAAACCGAGCGAGCAGCATCCTCATGAGCTCTCGATAGTGAGCGGCTTCTTGCTCCACATCCCTGTGGTGGCAATGAAAGGGAAAATACTCGTGGAACAAAGGCTGTTGAAAACCTCATTACTCACTGTTGGGCTTTTATGGAGTTTGATGTTGCTAAGGAAACCTGTTTTAACCAGTCTTTAACTGATCTCCCGGCCTGGTCAAGCTGGTCTGCTGGTTAAAACAAGCTCTAAGTGAATCAAAACATCCTGCAAAGTTCTACATCTGAAAGTGCACCGTGTATAAAGTTATTGTCTCTCTAAAGAAAGAGTCGACTCTTTAAGAATCTTTAAGACGAGAAACTTTTAAATCTAATGTAGACGTCATCGTGGAACAGTAGCATATTGGCCCGTCCGCTTGATATGAAGATGTAAATTAATTCTCTGCCATTGGGTGCTTTGGTAAAATAACTGTTTATTTTATAAACATGGCATCACTGCACTCACAAACACTGTTTTTATTATGAAATCAGTCACAGCAGATTAGCGTCAAACAAAGAAGTGAATCGTTGAGCTAATACATTTTAAAGTCGTTAAAAATGAATACATATTATAAGACAATGAAAGCTTTTTGTGACCTTACATGCATGTCAACCTTCTGTTGGAGACTCCCAAAACCAAATTATGAACCTTTCATAACCCAAAATAGGGGCACTTTAAATCAACTAACATCAACGAATCCGTTTTGAAGGCTTTCCTTTTTTTTTATTATTATATGTATTATTTTATTTATTTAATTTTTATACATTTTTTTACTTTTTTCTTTAATCTTTATTTTCTTATAATTAATTATTATTATTTAATATAATATTAGTAATAATAAAAATAAATGCATTGAAAGTATATGTATTCCTTTCTTTTTATTTGTTTTTAAGGCATTTTAATATATTTAATATATAGTGTGTGTGTATAATTTATGTATTTTATATACCTTTTTTTTTCTTTCTTTTACCTGTCACATGTTTGAAAACGATTGTAATTATGTAATCTTGTTTATGACGTGTTTAAAATCAACACTTTTCCTTATATAGAACTTTAATATAATGCTACTTCTTTTCAGAACAGTGTTTGCGTCTGGACTGCTCTTATAACACCTTAAAATGCTGTCTAGGTAGTCAGCTCATTAGGATTTGCTGATGATATATGATGCTTAATAACTGCTCAGAGTAGTTTACCGAATGCTGGTGGTGATTTAAAACAGGACTGTTTCCTGTGAGCTGGCCTGATTGTGGGATTTGAGAGAGTCTATTACCCATAATTCACTTGCATCAAGGTCCTGTTTAGACTTCTAAGGAACTTTGAAGGACCTTGTTGAACCGAGATCCCTCATTGTGGTGATTTTTATGATGAATTGTTCTCATTCATTTTGTCCTTTTCCATAATGTACGCCGTAACTCAGGGCTGGAAAATGAGCTTATGGCTGTGATTGCTCATGCTGAAATTGTGATAAAAATAATAAAAAATAATTTTTGTCTGTGTTTCTCAGAGCCAAATCACCCTGATGGACGCCCCTGTGTTTAAGGCCATTCAGCCAGAGGTAAGACGGAGGTCACTTTATTTGAGCCAGATACCATGTACACTAGAGAAAACACTTCATATCATCTATTCTAAATCATCAATTTTCATTTATTTATTAATTGTTTGTTTGTTTCAGTTCTGGATGAGGATTGGTCATATTTACAAACATGTTAAATGGCATGGTATTGTCCTTTTGTTTTAATTAAATTTTATTACGAGTCATGATTTGCCACATTTAAAAAAAAATGCTAAAATATATATAAAAATATATAAAAAAAATTGATCTTTATATTGGTCATATATGTAATATATATATATATAAAATACATATATATATATATATATATATAATATTATATATTTCCTTTTATTTCTTTTTTCTTTTTTGGTTGGTCTCTTAGAATATTATTTATTTGTCTATTATTATTATTTATGTGGATTATTATGTTTTAAGTTTAGTTTCGGTTTCAGTACTGGGTAATGATTGGTCACATTTCCAGAAAGTCTAAAATACACTGTATTATTGTAATATATTTTTAGGTTCTTTATACTTTATAATCCCACTACTATCCATTGAACATGGAAGTTGTAGTGCAGACAACATAAACATTTTATTGGCATGGACACATGGGCGACAGGATTACCACACTGTCCCAAATGAGAGGAGCTTGCATGTGTTGAAAATGTTGCGTTTCCCTCCATGTTAATGATGTAATGGACACATTAAACCTACTTCTTCGATTATTTATGCTACTATCTTGATCCCGGTGCTAATATCTAACAGCCATTGTTTTGATTTAGGAAAGCGAGCACAGCGAGCGTGAGTTCAGATGATCGGTTACACCGCAGACTTTGCGAATGAAACGCTTGGCAGAATATTCTAACAGTCTGGCAGTTTTTCATTAGGGATGTTTATAAGCTGTTTGGGGAAGAGAATAACATTTCGGTATCAGTTGATTATCTTTGCCGCCGTAAGTGACAGCGAGACGGAGGTCCAGTTTTTTCTCGGAGCGTGATGTAAAACTGTTGGAAAACATGCCGCTGGCTTACAGCACTTGACGGATGAGACCACCTGTGACTCGCTTTCATTCGTTTCACCAGCTCCCCTTTCACCGATGCTCACTAAAGCACTGCTGTACATGCAATGTTTTCGACTGGTGTCTGGAAAGTCCTAGATGTTCAGATTTACCCTGCAAAGCCTGCTGTATCATTTCATATGCAAATTTGTAGTGCTTCTAAATGATAAGCATGATCTTATTAATCATTACTTCTATTGCTGCTGCCACACAGATCTAATATAAATATGTGACTTTATTTCCCAGCTGTTTACCTTCACAAGCATAATTAACCGGGCATAATTAATGGTGTGTTTTTAATGTAAACTGAGTTGTCTATTGTAAACGGACCCTGAGCCCTGCTCATAGTAACCCTAGTGGGGGCAGAGCTCGGAGCGAGGCTCGCCCCCCTGAAGGTGCGAAGGAAAAGGCGGAGAAGGGGAGGAAGGCGGGATCATGCATAACTAGATACCGAGAAGAGTGAGACGATGGTATTTATGCCGAGGAGGATAAATGAAATTAGACATAATTAATAGCTAGTGGGAGATAATACTTATGAGCGTCAATGGGTACCGGCTGTGCTGACACTCAGCGTGCTCTTCCCGAAACTATGTTAAAACATCCCTTAACAGGAAAAGTAGAAAAAGCACTGCTGTAATCAACACTATCCTCTTGCAGTGTGACCAGTTGCATGGTAAAAAAAATGCTAGAAGTCTTTCAAAAGTAATTAGAAATATACAAATAAACACTCAACATGCCAAAAACAGTGAAAAGAAAGGTTTAAATCAAGAAAAAAAGGCCTCAATCCTAGCTTTAGTGGCACAAGGATTCAGTGAGCGTCTAGTTGCTTCTGTCCTTAATATTTCAAAGACAGCAGTTCACAAAAATGAAACAAACGTGCATTGAATTCTATTGGTGGCGTATTGATGAGATTAACAGTTTTAAGAATAAAACCCAAAAGAAACAGATTTTTCTGCAGTGGTCTCTTATTTTTTTTTCCAGAGCTGTATATGTTTTAAACATAAACTTACTTAATTTTGAATATAAATATCTATTAAAATAATTGTATTTATTTATTTGTGTATTTATTTATAGATACAAATATTTAAAATATAACATATGATGTTTTTTTTTTAAAATATCCATCACTGGGTAGAAATTCAGGAGAAATAATAGGGCCTTTTTTCTTGTTTTAAGCAAAAATTAAAAAAAAATGTCTATATTTAAAACAAGTCTTAGCTTTTACCTAATTTAATTTTTTACAAAGTGAAAATTTGTTCACATTCACTCTTAAAAATAAAGGGTGTTTCTTCAGTGATGCCATACAAGAACCAAATTTGGTTCCTCAAAGAACCATTCAGTGAACATTTTCTAATAGAACCATTTTGAAAAAAACATTTTTAAAAATCTAAAGAACCGTTTTGACAACAAAGAGCCTTTTCTGCATTGAATAATGCTGAATGCATGTGCAAATGGCTATTTTTTATTTTTTCAAAGTAGCAGTGCAACATTGACAAATGATGACTTATTTTAAAGTGTTGCCACTTTCATTATAAGGTCTCAGGAAATGAATAATATATGGAGGTTGAATCACCTTTAAATAAAGTCCAGTCTCATTTATTGACTTTCATAGGAGACGCACAGGCCTGCAGTGCTACCTTGTGGTGAAAAAAGTGAAACTGAATCAGAAAGTGAAGACCAGAGTGGTGAGGACAGAACTGCTGGAATGATGACTCATCCTAATTTACGTTGTTATTTCTCACCTGGGAACAGCTCAGCAATACAGTCATTAATAAATCCACAAGGTACATCCAGTCAACCTTGAAGCTGTGTTATTTTAGGGTTTTTCTGTAGGAACTGGGTGATCCATGTCCTCTGCAGGCCGCAAAATAATCATGTCAAGTGAGGAATGTGGGAAATGGCCACACATTGGTGGGCGTGTGAGGTACTTATGTATGTGAGGTGATTGAGACTGAAGCTCCGCCTCCTACTGAAAGTCACCTTGGCTTTAATTGAGTCTGCTGATATAGTATAAATGTTGCAACTGTTACGAGTGGTTCTTTTTATGAATACTTTCTCATTTATCATTTCATGATTTCAGCTGAGACATTCATTCATTTTTCACACATAACACAAATATTAGATTAATCTTCTTTGATCTTGAGTGATATTAGCACTTTGGAAAATGTTAAAGTGCATGTAGATTCTGCCTGCATTAAAGGGATAGTTCACCCCAAAATTTTTATGTCAGTAATCACTTACCCTCATGTCATTCCAAACCTGTAAGGCCATTCATATTCAGAACACAAATTAAGATTTTTTTTAATAAATCCAAGAGATTTCTGATAGTCAACAATGCAAGGCCCAGAAAGGTAGTAAAGACATCATTAAAATAGTTATGGGACATGAGTGGTTCAACCATAATTTTAAACTCTCCCATAACTCTTTCCCCGCCAGCGTTTTTTTTTTTTTTAAAGTTGCCGGCCACCCCCAGCAATTTTTTATGATTTTATATTTATATTTATTATATATCAAAATAAAGAACCAAGCCATTAAAAGAAAATCCCATGTCTTCATGTGTTCATGTTTTATCATCACTTGAATGCCATTCAAGTCATTCAGAAAATCATTCAGATATCATAATTTTTTCACCTGTAAATAATTATATGAACAGTTGAAATTGCATTCAGTAAACAGAACAAACAGACATACACACAAACAAACAAACACACACAAGCATTTATGCACACGCAAAAACACACACTTTTATGCACATTCACATGTTTACACACACAGATTTAGGCTACATACATACAAATGTACCTATATGTACACACATACTCTATTTATATATAGATACACATACACACGCATACATACATATTCATATCAACGGGTTATTGATACATGACATAACCAGAGATGTTTCTGCGTCTGTAAAGAGATCTCCGTCACTGACTAGCCTAACTTTATCACGATCAGATTCAAAATGGTCAAAACACGATATTTATAAGTCATTCAGGACATGCGCAAGGGTGTTCCTTACTGTAAACAGGATGTTCTTGCAAAAACAGGAATTGACGTAAAAACGTGTCTTTGGCGGGGAAGCGTTGTAAGCCGAGATATCTCGTCAGTGGCGGGGAAAGAGTTACTTTGTGTTCCAAAGGCTTTACAAATTGAGAGTGAGTAATTAATGACAGACTTTCGTTTTTGGGTGAACTATCCATTTAAAGGTGCTGTATTGTAGTGGATGAACTAGATATTGCAGGCCAAATTAAAAAATATTGGAGAAGGGTTTTTTTTTCACCTGGCTCCTCCTCAGATTTGACACAAATGCATGTTGCCAGATTGATGACACCAACAGGAACAAGCACGCGTGGTTATGAATTAAATGAAAAAACAATGTAAATTCATTTTCAAAAGAAAATAACTGACTGTAGCATTGTTTTTCATGTAAACAAGTATGGTAACTTATCATGTGTCTTAAAATCTGTAAACATATGGTATTTTTATGTTTTGATAGAGCCAAAACTTACTTACAAAACTTAAACTTTAGTTCTTTAGATTTTGTTTGAAGTATTAAAGGGATAGTTCACCTAAAAATTACAATTGTGTCATCATTTACTCGCTGTCATGTTGTTGTTGTTTTTTTTGTAACCAAACAGTTGCTGGCACCCATTGACTTTATAGTATGTTTTCTATATGTATCTGTATGTTTTCAGAATATCTTCTTGTGTGTTCAACAGAAGAAATAAACTCATACACATATCACTTAAGCATGAGTAAATGATGACAGAATTTTCATTTTTGGGTGAACCATCCCTTTAAGTATTTTAATGCGCTGTTCATAGACTCCTTCTTTGGGTTCAGCCAGAATAATATTAATAGAAATATTACAAAATATCTGTGCAGCTTCTACAGACTTGTTTCCATGCATATTTGAAAAGATGGATTAAAATTCATGCCTAGCAGAAGGCAACAGAATTTGATTTGGTTGGTTTTGAGTAATGGGTTTCTAAATTTGAACTGTATTGATGCACAGACACAGTCAGATAGACATCCAGTGTGATTTGTGAGATTAATTGTGTTCAGAGGGTAAGATTATAGACAGCATCTTATTAACAAGAAGAAATGAAGTGTAATATGACATTAGCATTATCTATTATCTGTTTTTCCTCTCATCAGCTCCTTGTGAGGCGGATACGTTCTTCTGCCACAGTAACATGTGTATCAACAGCACACTGGTGTGCAACGGAATCCAGAACTGTGTCTACCCTTGGGACGAAAACCACTGCAAAGGTATATCGTGCTTCCTCTGAATGTACACGGATATGCCGGCCTTTGTTTTTCTCTAAATGGAAATCAATACTTGGAGAGAAGCACTGTCTTAATGTTTGTCCCCTTCACACTTGATAGCTAGTCAACAAAATATATCTTAGTGGTTTTACGAACACACAGCTGTTAAAATAGATCTTGTTTTAAAGCCCTCAAACCTTTATCTGGGGTTCATTGATTGACTCTGCATACGCCACTGTAATGCCGCTGGGAAAAATGAGTTGGCCACCAGAAATTCATTTGTATATGTGAATGACTGAGGTTCAGGCTGGGTTTGAATAATAGCATCAATTCTTAAGTGTGCTTTGGGTTATGTCTGTGCTTATATTTCATATACGCTGTCCTGAATTAAAGTAATGCTGAAAATATTGCCAGGAGCCTCCGTAGAGCATACGAGAGGTGTTTTAGCACAAAACGTTTTTCACATTTGATAAGAGTAATTGTTAAAAATAAATAAATAGACCATTTAAAAATAGTTCCGAACATCCTTGATATTTTTATATAACGTAATTGATACAATAAATATTAAGTTATTTGAATAATGATTAGTTTGGAGGTCCATTAAAAATTTCTGTTGAACATAAATAGTGCTGGGCAATGATTAATAAATAAAAAATTGTACATAATATATGGGTGTTTATTATTTATTTATTATAAATAAGCACACATGCATGCATATATTTAATAAAAATGTTATGCTTATATATTAAATACATTTGTATATAGTATACATTATATGACTACAAATAAATATTGGGTAAATATTTTCAAAATATATACTGTACATGTGTGTCTTCATATTACGGAAGAGGATTAGGGCCAAGCAATAACAAAAAAAATGTAATCATTTTGATATTTAATTATGAGAATAAAGTCGTTACATTTCGAGAATAAACTTGTTAAATTCCAAAAAAAAAAGTCGAAACAAAACGTTGAGAATAAATTTGTTAAATTACGAGAAAAAAATCATTTTGTTTCGAGTAAAAGTGCAGAACAAAAGACTTGTTTTGGAGCGTGCCTGTCAGCATCTCATGTGGCGTATAGTTTGTAGAGTAATGCGCTCGAGTAAAACATGCCAGATTGATTGAATCCATTTCCTGCCGAACTCTCTTTCTTTCTCTTTTCTAATCCCTGCTGATTCTGATTGTCGGTGTTCGACTTTGTCTGCCTGACCCTGAGCCCAATAAACCCATTTTGCATTTGAACTTGCACAATTCACGTCCTCATTCGTTACAGAGAGCTTGTCCCAATAAGGCAGCATACAAGCTATTTCTTAATGTAAATATAAAATAGGCTAATTTACATTCTATGTTATTATCACATCCTGTTAATATACAACAATACTGGTATCGGTCACCATTTATAAGTAGGCTATAAATCTATTTAGCTAGCTACTATTTACAATTTGAAAAGATCTGCTACTTTTACATAACGTAAATAAAATTGCTATTTTTATTTAGTGGCACATCTATAAAAATGGGCTGATTTAATTTACACTGTAAATGTCATCTATGGCAGAGGATTGTTCTAACAGCGCTGTTCAGCGTTCGCCTGATCGAGACGAGTAGCGCGTTTGATCTGAGCTCACGCAGGCGCTGTCTTTAGACAGAATTACGGTCCGTGCAGCATGCATGTGAGTTAAAGCTGCTTAACCTTTACTTCTCTAAATATGAAGGCTATTTTTCCTCTAAATTTAAGGATTTTTTAAATTGAATTTTTTCTTTCAATTTAATGAGTTTAATAATAAAAACTTTTATTATTGCTTGGCCCTAATCCTCTTCCGTATCATATACATTTACACAGCACACACATTATATAAACAAAAACTTTATTTCGAATGTGATCTTTTTTTATTTAGTTTAAAATAGTAATAAAAAACTATAAAAACAAAATGTTACCATTTGAAAAAATAATAAATATAATAAATATAAAATAAATGTCAACTTTGTTATAGAACTTAGTATTTTCCTCAGTCCAAGATAAATAGCAAGAAATACGAAGTAAAAAAACAAAAACAAAGTAAATATTACTAAATAATAATTATTAAGATTATTTGCTAAATTATACTTTATAATATTTACAATAATTTGCTTTGGTTTTAGCATAATGCATCATAAAAGCCACATTATTCAATTTAGAAAATACATTATGATATATTCAATGTCAACCTTAAACAAAATAATTAATATTAAAACAAAATAATATATACAAAGAAAATTATGTATGTATACACAAATAATATTTGAAAGAAATTACCTTATAAAAGTCAAATTATTTAATGGAAACAGCATGTATCACATATGGTATAACATGTGTCATCTTTAGAATACAATATTTATATAATATTTTCCTCAGACCAATATGAACAATAAGGAAAAACACATATATATATATATATATATATATAGTATAAACTACTACTATAGAATTAATTTATGCAGATAATATTTGACAAATTGTTTTGGCTTTAGTATAATAACATTATATATTTATTTTTGGAAACATATCACAAAACCTTTTTGTGGTTTGTCTGTACCTCCGAATGCAAACGCTCCTCTCCATTGAACCGAAGCCAGCGCAGATGTTATACGCTCACTGTGCTACATAAATGTCAAAGCTCTCCCATTAGAATGATTTACTACTTCTGTGTGCTGTTTGTAATCTCTTTGATACAGCACTTTCAACAGAAGGTAACCCACGATGACATTGCATGCCTGCGGTAATAATTTATTATGTTTCCTGCTGTGTTTTGCAGAAAAGCGGAAAGCCAATATCCTGGACAACCTCAACAACACCAACGGCACCATCATCGGCGTTACGTGCTGCATCGTACTGATCCTCCTGGTCGTATCAGTCATTGTTCAAATCAAGCAGCCGCGGAAGAAGTACATCCTGAGGCGGGAGGACTTTGATCCCACCATGTTCCAGGAGGTGTTCCAGGAGCCGCCGCATTATGAACTCTGCACTCTCCGCAGCGCAGCGGCCACCTCTGCTGACCTGGCCGAGCTGGCCGAGGACTTCGAGAGCTACCACAAGCTCCGGAGGGCCTCCTCGCGCTGCGTCCATGAGCATCACTGTGGCTCCTCGCAGCTGCCCAGCAACAAGGGCAGCCGTACCAACCTGAGCACCCGCGAGGCCACGGCCGCCATCCTGACGGACCTCCCATCGCAGCCCATGAGGCCGCTTCCTCCTCAAACCAACCGCAGGAACATTCTGGTAATGAGACACACCTATTCACAAGATGCTGCCGATGCCTGTGACCTAGATGATGACCTGGAGGAAGTGCCCACCACTAGCCACAGGCTGTCCAGACATGAGAAAGCAGTGCAGCGGTTAGTATCCATTGATTTTTGATGAGGAAAAAATCATTTTGTTGCATATTTTGGAACGATTTACTCCCACTTTTAGTTCATTATTAGCTCAGCTTTTCATTGTTTTTTTTAGCTGTTTTTATTTCATTCTTTTTTTGCTTTTATCTTCTCTTTTTGTCACTAAGACAGCCGTCACGGTTAGTTAGTTGTAAGCTGTAGAGGTGCAGAAGATGCTATAAAGTTCACCCAAAAATGAAAGTTCTGTCATTAAAGGGTTAGTACAACCAAAAATAAAAATTACCCTTTGTTTTACTCATCCTTAAGGCATCCTAGGTGTATGTGAGTTTCTTCTTTCAGACGAATCAAATCAGAGGTGTGGCAGGGAATGTGTTATTTTATTACTAATTTGTTGTAAGTAATTGCTTACTAAGACAAATGGAAAATTAAAAGTTGCGATTTTCTAGCCAAGGATCTATGCTCTCATTCCGGTGCAGCAGGAGCAATAATATTACACAGTCCCTGAAAATACACTGCTCAAAAAAATTAAGGGAACACTTAAACAACACAATGTAACTCCAAGTCAATCACACTTCTGTGGAATCAAACTGTCCACTTAGGAAGAAACACTGATTGACAATCAAGTCCACATGCTGTTATGCTGGTGGTGTTTTCACTCTAGTGGTAGCATGAGTCTAAAACCCAAACAATCAAGGTTTTGGTAGTGCAGCTCATTCAGGATGGCATATTAATGCGAGCTGTGGCAAGAAGGTTTGCTGTGTCTGTCAGCGTAGTGTCCAGAGCAGGGAGGTGCTACCAGGAGACAGAAACAGTCAGAATGAGGGTGGTATGAGAGCCCGACATCCACAGGTGGGGGTTGTGCTTACAGCCCAACACTGTGCAGGACACTGTGCTTTTCAGAAATGAAAGCAGGTTCACACTGAGTACATGTGACAGACGTGACTGAGTCTGGAGACGCCGTGGAGAACGTTCTGCTGCCTGCAACATCCTCCAGCACGACCGGTTTGGCAAGGGGTCAGTAATGGTGTGGGGTGGCATTTCTTTGGAGGGCCACACAGCCCTCCATGTGATCGCCAGAGGTAGCCTGACTACCATTAAGTACCGAGATCAGATCCTCAGACCCCTTGTGAGGCCATATGCCACTGCGGTTGGCCTTGGGTTCCTTCAAAAGCAAGACAATGCTAGACCTCATGTGGCTGGAGTGTGTCAGCAGTTACTGCAAGATGAAGGCATTGATGCTGTGGACTGGCCCGCCCATTCCCCAGACCGAAATCCAATTGAGCACATCTGGGACATCATGTCTCGCTCCATCCACCAACAGAGATGGCGGATGCTTTAGTTCAGGTCTGGGAAGAGATCCCCTCCCAAGTCTGGGAGGAGATCACGCAAACCTTCTTGCCACAGCTCACACTGATCAG